>RCUC01154037.1:0-21204 GCA_003697995.1 Taxidea taxus jeffersonii | reverse complement strand
AACTACCATCTGTCTAAAAAAAGAAAAGCAAAAGACATTTACAAAAGCTCTCTAGGAGGCCATATAAGAAATGGACAGTATCAGTCACCTCCTCGGAGGGGAGCTGGGAGCCTGGGACCTCGGGAGACAGACTCTTCACTCCATCCCTAAGCATATTTTGGATTTTGAACCACATGAATGTATTATCTATTAAAAAAAAAGTGTAAATTGAAAACAGCTGAGCTTAACTTCTACCCCACCAGATAACTTCAGAAACCTCACTTTCCCCACCTGGAAAATGGAGAAAACATGTGGACGGCACAGGGTTGTTGCAAGGAGTGGAAGGCGAGGGAGTGTGGGCAGGGCTGGGAGGCTTCGAGGCACCCGCCCAGGCCAGGCCAGGCTGTGGCCTTCTCATTCCATGCGTCCTTCCGCCGGTTCACCCCCTTCTCGTCCTCCAAATGAAGCTGTCAAGGCCAAGCCCTGTGTCGGCCAACACCCCCCTGACCACCACCCTCCCATTAGAAGTGCCTCACTTGGCCCTCGGCCCGTCGGAACCCAGCTAATAGCATGAAGGCAAAGCCACACTCTGAGGATCTGGGCATTTCAAAGCAGCGAACAGCCCTTTTTGTTCTCTCAGGCTCTCTGCTTGCCAGCTAGTTCCACACATTAGAAATATTTTGGGTCAGCACTGCAGTTTTCAACCATAGATTCATTTTGTTTCATGACTACTTCCTTATAATAGCTCTGGGAAAAACTGCACTGGGCCGGGACCCAAACCACGTTCCTGGCATTGCAAGCTACGTTCAAGATGGTGTCTTCGGTTAGGAATCATAAAAGACGTTGAAATCTCCTGCAACTTACTAGGAATCGGTCTGGAAAGAAAGGACTGTTTGGGTTGAGTTTCTAAAGGGCTGTCAGCACCGTGACCTTCAAGCCTTGCTTTTCTCGGCAGCCCTGTGGATTTTTTTTCTCCTGGATGTGGATATTTATTGAGAATCGATGAGACCTGTGATGCCACAGCAAGTACTTTGTTGCCCGGGATAGGGTTACCAGATTTGGCAAAATAGCAATATAAGATACCAGTTAAGTCAAAATTCCAGATGAATAATGAACATATCTTTAGCCTTAGTATGTCCCACGTAATATCTGCATTCTTGCACTGAAAATCATTCCGTGTGGATCTCAAGTTCAGATTTAACTGAGTGTTCTGTATTTTATGCGGCATCCTTGCCTGGGAAGGACACAGGGAAAATCCTCGTTCGCTCTGCAGAGGAGACAAGAGGCCCATTTCTCTTGCTGTCTGGCCTGGTCCTCTTTCTTTAAACCAGCCCTCCACCCCTGAGCCACAAGATCAGAACCCAAAAGGGCCAAGACCCCAGCATGCTTGCTTTGCTATGCCTTTTCTCTTGAGCACCCTGTCCTGCATCCTGCTTTCCGGGTAATATCCGCTCTCCTGGTTCCTGCCTTAGCCCATGTTCTCCTATAGGCTCTTGCTCTGCCTGGACCTTGTCACTGTCCCACACAGCCCCCTTGGGTGGCTGTACTCCCTCTTCAGAACAGACTCACATTTCTGCACAAATACCTTCTGTGTCTACACCGAGGAATGGTCTGGCCTGATTCACAGCAGTCCTGAGAACCCACTCTGGCTCCGTGTCCTTTGACTTGGGCTCTCACCAGATTTGTCCCATCATTTTAAGATGAATCTCCCTGGATCCAGCTCAGGGAGGAATCTGCTTTGACATGGTCCTGTGCTCCCTTTCTTTTCCTTTTTGAAAGATTTTATTGATTTGACCAAAAAAAAAAAAAGATTTTATTGATTTGACAGAGAGAGACACTGCGACAGAGGGAACATAAACAGGGGGAGTGGGAGAGGGGGAAGCAGGCTTCCTGCAGAGCAGGAGATGGATGCAGGGCTCCATCCCAGGACCCTGAGACCATGACCCAAGCCAAAGGCAGATGCTTAACGACTGAGCCACCCAGGTGCCCCCTGTGCTCCTTTTCAGTGAGAGGCCATGTGAATAGGGTCATCTTACCAGCTGGTGGTCACCAACATGCTGTGCAAAGATGCCCCCTGGGTCTTAGTGATGTCTATCAAACATTGTGCTTCAGAGAACATGAAATGCCAGAATCTATGTTGGTTTGCTAGGACTGCTGTAATGAGGCACCGCAAATTTACTGTCTCACAGTTCTAGAGGATGGAAGCCAGAAATCTTCTGAAACTGTAGGGAGGAATCCTTCCTTGCCTTTCTCTGACTTCTGGCAGATTGCCGGCCATCTTCCTTGGTTTCCAGATGTATCACTCCAATCTTCCGTTTGTGTGTTGCCTTCCCCCTGTGTCCTGTCAGCCAAAGGCTCTCTGTGGACATGGATGTTAACATAAATTCATTGGTTGATAATAAATAAAAATTGGAAAAGCTGACACAAAAATCTGGACTTCTGTAGACCTTTGTAATTAAGACCACAACGTAGGCTTTGTTGGAGAGCAGATGACAGACCAGTCATACATGAGTGCAAATGGGTTTGTCATGTCTTTTCCCAAGAAGAAGCACAGAAAAAGGCTGGTCCCTTGAGGTAGGACATATGGGGAGGCTGAGGAAGCTCTGAGCAGCAGGCACTGAAGCCGATTTGGGGCTGGGCGTTTTCACACACGGAGCTACACCTCAGACTCTTTCCTCTGTGGCACCGGGCAGCGATCCCGACCCTCGAGTCAGCTGTTCTCACTCCTTCCAGACCTCTGCAACACCAGTGGTCCAGCTCCTGAAGGATTTCCTATTTCTCTGGCAATTTCCTCAGTCATGAGAAAAGGATCTTTGAAGGATATTTTTGGAAACTTTGATAATCCATACAAGTTTTGGCTAAGGAAGTGTTTGTTGCGATTCCTGGCTATGCATATTTCCATCTGGTTCCACATGGTTTCTGTGTCTCTCCTCACCCTGCAAGTTAATTAGAGTTCTAATTTTCGGTAATATTTCTCACATGTGCAATTTTTGCACTACTTAGAGCCTTTGCTGAGAAGAGTTCCACAAACTGCCGTCTGTATTTATTGTTCTGTTTATAGAGCAGAGTGTGCCCATCCTTGCGCCAAGGCAACACCATAGCTAAAACTCTACTCCTTCGTTTACTCAAAATTTTTCTTTTCCTGGTTAAGAACCATCGCTTTCTGAGAAAATTTTTTTTGAACTTCCACTACTGACACACAACATTTGGCTTTTTATTTTTTTTTAAGATTTTATTTATTTATTGACAGACAGAGATCACAAGCAGGCAGAGAGACAGGCAGAGAGAGAGGGGGAAGCAGGCTCCCCACAGAGCAGAGAGCCCGATGTGGGGCTCGATCCCAGGACCCTGAGATCATGACCTGAGCCGAAGGCAGAGGCTTTAACCCACTGAGCCACCCAGGTGCCCCAACATTTGGCTTTTTTAGGGCTATTTTCTATAAAGCTACTCATCTGTTTCAAATAAATTTAAGTAAAATACCTATGCAAACTCAAAGATATAATCCCTTCATGAGAGAGTTGGAATGAGAGGAGCATGCTGAGTTTCGGGGGCTGGCTGGCCATCGAGGCAGGGTTTCTGGGAGTCCCAAAGTTCTGGGTTTATGATGTGGCAAGATGCACTCAGGTGACGCTACGAGGTAGACATCACAATCATCCATGTGCTGGAGGTGGAACGGCCAGAGCTCTGAGCCCAAGGAGCTTGCCCAAGGTCACTCAGCTATAGGATAGCAAAGCCAGACTTGGACCTCAGTTCTTTCTCACATCAAAGCTTAATACTTCCACAGGCGTGCTCTCCGGCCTTCTGGCCAGATGACCACCTGCCATGCACCTAAGCACCCGGGAAGATCTCGGAGGGAGCACACTCTTTTGTGGGGGAGGTTGGTGGTGGTAGTGGTGAGCTAAGAAGACACATTTTTTACTTTATTTGCTCATGTTTTATTTGGCTTTGATCCAGTGCCGGTTTATTACCTTGGTAATTTTTAAGAAGTGATAAAATATAAAAATCAATCAATCAATTAAAATAGAGATTTGAAGCCTAAAAGAAAATTAAAGAAATGGAGGCTCAGCAAAACCACATTCCTCTACGTCGTTGGCCTTTAGAATTCTTATACAAATTTTTGAGAATAGTTGAAAGTGCCATTGTAAATCAATGGACGTTAAGAGTCTGGTATTAACTTAGTTGGATTTTGTCTCACGTGTATGACTGCTCACCTCGTGACTTTTTGGGGTGAATTTGATAAATATGAATACACAAAGGATGGCAAGCCCCTTCAGAATGCTGAAACTCTGTTCTGATTGCAGCTTTTGCCAACTGTTCTTTGTGACATCTTGCGCAAATTGCATAAACGTCCTTGTCCTGGGTAGGCATTGTTGGGTCTGTTGGGACACTGGAAATCAGAACAGTAGATCTCTCTCTCTTTTTTCTTTCCTTTTTTTCTTAGACAACTAAGCAACACAAAAACAATTAGGTAATAAAAGTTATACGAGAAAGGAAACATACAGTACACTGCTTAACTCAACGATAAACATTTACGTAGTTAGTATAAAATAGACTGTTAATGTATCAATATATTTGGAGAATGAAAGGGAAAAAAGGAATAGGTGGTTGTGTTAAATGCACAAAATCCTGTCAAAACGTTGGATCCGAAGTTAACATATATCAGAAGCATCAGCTAACGTGGGGAAGGGCTGCTGGTTTCCACTGTAAGCGGTAATCCATTACTGTCGGGGTCCTTAGTTGAGACAGCGGAACCCACTGGAGCTTTTTTTTCTCAAGAAGAGAGCAAGCAGCTTATTAAGGAATAGCTGTAGCTCCAAGAACTGTGGGAAGACTGAAGACAGAGACTCTAGGCTGTTTCTGCTGTGGTCCCCAGAGCCCAACTGCTGAAGCGGCCACAGAGGGAGCCAGGGCCTCTACCACACGCAGGGGCCGCCACCCCGATGCCCGATGCTCTTTCCCCATTTGCTCAGTTCCAAATCAAAGGTATAGAAGGGCCCAGGTGACAGGCAGAAGCCACCTCACGTGTCTCTGGGGGGTGCCGTGCACTGTCAAGGTGTAAACAGCCTGGGAAGGCAGGTTTACACGACGTGGAACCGTTCAAAAAATTTTATGTTTTGAAGACAAGTATACATATTGCTTTGATGAAAATAAAAAGAATTTTTTTAAAAAAGGCTTTGTGATCCTTAAATAGAGGACTTCCGGCATTGTCAAGTACTTTTGTTTAAAAGGATGAGCTGGCATTTTCATGGGACGCAGGTGGAAAATTACCTGAAGGTTTGGTTTTCATCTTGCTCCTTTATTTGAAGGGATTCGGGGCAGCCATCTTGCTGGCTCAAGGGAAGTAAAGGGCGGGAAATGACTATGTCTTTACTCAGGAAAGAAAGACCCTAGGAAAGCCAGTGCCTTCTTCTCCGGAGACTCTCTGCTTCTCCAGACCCCCTTAACAGGCAGATCTGTGTCGACATTTGAAGCTTGATAGTCCTACCAGCAGTCATCTGGAACTGCACTGTGTCTCAGACAGATAGCTGAGAGCCCTGCCAGGGACAGCTGCCCGCGGAAGAAGGAACAAGTTGCACATGCTAAGGGGCGTATTTATAGCAGTTGGAGCTAAACCAAACTACAACCAGTCCAGTCCTAAAGCTCAGCCAAACACAACGGTGTAGGAACCTCCAATGAGTGAAGCCTCGGCACAAAGGAACAGAAGTGGGGTGGGAAGAGAGGCGCCTTGGTCATAGAAATTGCAGAGAGAGTCACCCTCATGCTCTGTGTGGCCTGCAGAGATGGACACACAGGGGGCAACTGGCCACGGGCAGCTGCCGCAGGTGTCCTCTCATGGCTGGCTCCCATGCCAGCTGGGTCAGAGACTGTGGAACAGAGAGGAGGAGCCAGGAGGAGCTCCAGGAATGCTTTTCCTGAAATCTGCAGGGGAATGGAGGACCTTCTGAAGCAACTTCACATTTAGTTAAGGTGTTTTTTCCCCGGTTTTAATGAGATATGATTAACATAGAACATTGCATTCATTTTGGGTGTGCAACACCATGATTTGATATTTGTACATATTGTGAAACGATTCCCACAATAAGTTTTGCTACTATCCACCACCTCACAGTTACTCTTTTATTCAAATTGAATTGTTGGCAAGTTTGCCTTTCATGTGCACCCCGTTTTACCTGTTGAAGGTAAAACTTCTGGTCACAGATGAACGTTAGGGAAACCTGCTTCCATAGTGGAAACATTGTTGCCAATGATGAAAAGCACTTTGTGGAGAAAGAAATAAGCAGAGAGGAGAGACAGGGGGAGCGTCTCTGCCCCACTGCCTTGGACCCAGCACAGAGTGGGTAGGGGGGTGTGGCCAGGAGCCCAGACACTGGATTTAGGAAGCTCTTTCAGCCAGACCTGGACTCCGTGAATGCACACAGCCAGAGAGGCTCCGGAGAGACATGGGCTTCTCGCCTCCCACCATCACCCACCATCGAGGGACCAAGGCTGGGGAGCCTGAGCCGTGTCCCTTACAGAGCTTCCCCGGCAAGTTGGGTAGCACTAAGAGGGAAAACCTGCAGCAAAGAAGGCTGACCAAGTGGTGCCCAGTGTGACCCCTACTTGAAATCAACAAAGAGATTTTTTTTTTTTTTTCCGAGAGAGAAAGGTAAAAAGAAGCATGCTGACATGAGACCTGGTTATGTTCCTCGTTCCTGGATCCTGCACATTTTGTTGGTTGATTACTCACCATGGCTGGGTTAGAGAATTCAGGCTTTTCCCTGGGGAGTTGGGCAATCACAGTTCTGAGGGTTAAAACAAATAAAGAAGCATGGCACCCATGGGTACCTCTGGGTGGCTCAAAGGGAAAGGAGAAAGCAGGGTCCTCCTTGTCAAGCTACAATGGACTAGGAAAAACCCCGTCCGCAGAGACCCTGACTGAGGGGGGATTCTGTGTATCGAACCTCCAGTGTCCTTTCCTTTATTCCTCCCCACCCCTACCTCGCTCAGGTGCCCAAAGCAAAAAACAACACCAGAGTGACAACATGGCTAGCTTACAGAGGGAGTGATGAACACAAATTCAAACAAGATTTTCAAGTCCGCCTGGACCCAGCCCTAGTTACGCTACTTTCCAAGTGGTTAAATCCATGATTCCCAGCCCTGGTTGGAGGACACCCCCAGGTGTCTATTTCAAGGGTGATTGTGAAATACTAAAAATAAAGTGATTTGAAGTCTCTGCAGTTAAAAACAAGCTCACACCCTTGCGTTCTCTAAACGCACCCACTTTGGGAAGGGAAAGAGATTGAGAAATCTGGTAGACAAAACTCTTCTGTCCAACTCCAACAGGCTGCTCTAGCAACCAAAATACCACTTTGTATTTGGGTATTAAATAATTTAATTAATTATTTTGTATTAATTAATACAAATTAATACAAAAGATGCAGCCTCAACACTGCTCTGAGGGAGAACTAGAGATGTGGCCTTCTTCCGGCTCAAAGCCATTGCTATGTACTAGCTAACCTGTGACGTTTCAGTCTGACAGCAGCTGGCCAAGGTGACATTAGGAAAGAGGCCTGGACAGTGGACAGTTGAGCAGTCGGGGTGGCGCCCCCTCTCCCGCCAAGGACAGCGCAGGAGGGGGCCGTCGTCAGCCAGAAAGAAGAGGAGACAGCTCCGGCTGGCTTTCCCACTGGGCAGAGTTCCTCCATAGCTCATAGCTTGAAATCCCAGGGTAGCAGCATGAGCAGCTGGCCAGGTCCAGAGGAAAGAGCCCTCCTCCAGTACTTTCCTTGGCCAACAATGCACATTTGGACGATTACCATTTTTGTTTCACAATGAGAAAGGGAAGTCATTAAGTCCCATATAATTATGCCTTTTCAAGGACTGTGCCTGCAAATGCAGTCAACTTTATGGTTGTTTGTCTGGATGTTTCTCCCCTGTACTGTGTTCTGGGGGGTTCTGGGGCAGCCTGGGCGTGAGCGGTCCTCTCTGGAGCCCCCGAGGAGATGGCGGGTGGGACTCGAGTCTGCATGGGACCAGAAGCCCATGCAGCGAGGTCAGCTCTTCTGAGTAGCTGCTCTGGGGGTTCTCCTCAAGGCATGCCAAGCACTCCACATTCCTCCGACTCAACTGCGGTGCCTTCTGTCATTTTTAAATTTTGAGATGAAGACACCGAGCCTCGGAGCATCAGGTAAGAAGGCAAAGGACCCCACGTCCTAAGCCACTGTCCCCAGAGCTGCTGCCTTCGCTGCTGACCATCCAGGTTAACAACCTGCACTGGGGAGAGGGAGTCGTTTTCTGAGAGTGACGTGGCACCTGAGGGAGGTTTGAGAGAGAATTTACCTCTGCTACGATCTTCCACTGCACGTCGGCCCCAGCAGGCCCACTAAGTTGCTGTAGGACTTCACAGGTTACAAAATGCTTCCCGGTGATTATTTGTCAGTCCTCCCAACGGCCCTGTGAGGCAACAACGTGCTACTCAGGGTACTTACCCTATGGGGGCAACTACTGAAGTACCTTAGTTACTCCTCACAGCAGGGGGGCGGGTACTCATTTTCCTATTTCGCAGCTGAGGAAATGTGAGGTCAAGTGAGGACTGAAGCTCACGAACGGCGAGGCCCAGGCTGAAATCTGTTTGTTCCAAAGTCCACCCTTCTACCAGCCTGGAGCGCTGCCCCTCTGGAAAGTCCCTAGAACCGAGCTGTGCTCACAGAAACACAGACTCCTATGGGGGCATCTGCACCCATGATGGGTTGGTATTTATTTTAAGACAATAACATGGAAATAGGAGAATGGAGAGCAAACTTGTTTTGTTTTTGTTTTTTAAGATTTTATTTATTTATTTGAGAGAGGAGAGAGAGTGTGAGAGAGAGAGCAAGCATGAGCTGGGGGGAGGGGCAGAGGGCGAGGAAGAAGCAGGCTCCCCACTGAGCAGGGATCCTGACAGGGGACTCAATCCCAGGACCCCTGGGATCATGACCTGAGCCAAAGGCAGACCCTTAACTGACTGAGCCACCCAGGTGCCCCCCAAACTTAGTTTTAAAGACCATAAATACAAGACAAAAACAGACAGAAACCGTGTTTGTAATGGAGACGCAACTTGGCGAGGTTCAGGGAGGCCTTCAGCTTCATTGGGCAGAGCTTCCTTCCCCGTTCCTGCCCCTGGCTTCAGCCTGCTCAGCTCTGGGCCCACTGTGTTCCCTCCTCAAAGAAGGAGGGGGTGTGCTGCTTGTGGCTGCGATGCCCCAGGCCGAATGGTTGGGGATCCTCACAGGAGTGTCAGAGAACATGGCCAAGGGCAGAGGGACTACTCCAGGGGCCGATGGGACCAGCCAGAAAAGTGAGTGAGACATCATTAATGAGAGTTTGGCTATTTGTCTCCAGAAGTCTAGCCCAAAAGGTATAAAGAGTGTTTAAAGAATGAGTTAGAATCGAAAACACAAAAACGTGTTTTACAACAGTCTAACTACAGGTCTGACATTCACACGCACTGTGTGCCATTGTACTGAATACAGTTGTGCGATCCATAGGTGATATTAGGCAAAGTAATAATTTTGACCATCAGATCAGCTGTATTTAAGCGACACATAAAACCGCAGATGTTTCTAGAGTTTGGCGTAGTTTATTTGTATTTGGGGGGTTATGGCTAAAGCCACAGAAGCACATCAGGATTCGCTTTACCAACTCAGGGACCGAGTGTTTACTCCAAAAAACTAAATTTAAAAAAATTTAAAATAGAAAAGCACATTTCAGAATAATCCTTATATCCTTTATTTCCTCTTTAAATTGACCATATCTGGCTATATACTCTTTTTTTTTTTTTTTAAGATTTTACCCATTTATTTGACAGAGAGAGACAGAGACAGCAAGAGAGGAAACACAAGCAGGGGGACTGGGAGAGGGAGAAGGCGTCCTGTCAAGCAGGGAGCCCGCTGCAGGGCTCGATCCCAGGACCCTGAGATCATGACCTGAGCCGAAGGCAGATACTCAAAGACTGAGCCACCCAGGTGCCCCTGGCTGTATACTCTTACCTTATTTCAGTGTTTTCCATATGTAGTTGGATCTGAAAAAAAAAAAATTCCTCAGGGCACACTACACATTATAGAAAATTACTGTCATTCTATATTCACACTGACTGAGAATTACAAAAAGGAAAACCTAGGATCTAGATTCAACTTCATTTTCCACATTGGTCATAAAAGGCAAATGTCTATTTTCATTTGGGGAATGGGTTACTTTTTATTTTTGTTTTTTTTGGGGGGGAAATGGGTTACATTTTAAAAATCGGATTAAAAGATGCAGATAGTTTTCCCTGTTTATATATAACTTCACATATTTAAGAGTGTTCTTAATATTATTTTTTATCTCCTGCTCATTTATTAGCTTCTATGACCAGCTTTAGGTAGAAAGAAAATTTCTGGAAATGACTTCATCAAAAATCATGTATCACTTCTTCTTTAGTATAAACTTTCAATAGTCAGGAAAGGTCTTTAGATATCAATTTTTCTACCTAGGTCCTGGCAGTTTGGTACAAGCATGTGGTATCGGTTCAAACTATATATACTGTTTTATGATGATTCAGGCAAATTCAGGTTACAAGCATCTTTAGGAGACCTGCAACATTTGTTACTAAAGAAATAGACAAGGCTACGCAGATCATTTCTGACACCACAGTTAACCGAAATGGATGGCAGCAATATACTGCCCCTAGTTCAGATTTAAAACTTTGCAATCATTCTTGACTCTTGTCTTTGTCTCACCGTCTACATCCAAATCCACCAGGAAGTGCTTTTGACTCACCCCACAGATACATCCAGAATCTTAACCTCCGCTTGCCTTTTCCCCTGCCATCCTGGATTCAGGCATTGCCCCTCTCTGGTCCGCCTGCCCCTGTGCTGGTCCTCTTTCAGCCCATTTTTCACACAGCAGCCAGAGTGTTCCTTTCAGAACATGAGTCAGGTAGTGTTGCTGTCTTGCTCCAAGCCCTCCCATGGCCGCACTTCTCCCAGGATAAAAGCTAAGGCTCTGCAATGGCCCTGGGGTCCACACAAGGCACCCCGTTGCCTCTTATCCTGCAACTTCTGCCACACTCCCCTCTGTCCCTCTGCTCCAGCCACAGGGACCTCTTTTGTCCTCACATCTGGGCACACTCCTGCCTTGGGGCCTTTGCGCTAGCCGTTCCAAGATATTCATTCGGTTAGTTCCTTCAACCCTTTCAAATGTTTGCCTAAATCTACCTGCTCTGTGAAACTGTCCCGAATATTCACATTTAAGATCGCAAACCTCTGTCCACAAACCCTCTCCCTGAAACAGTGCCACATCTCCCCTATCCCTCTCTCCTTCTCTGTCCAAGATCCTTATCACCTTTGGGCACACTACACAATTTGCCTTTATACTTACTTGTTTGTTTTCTCCCTTTGCTGTAATGTACGTTCCTTGAAGGGAGAGGTCTTTGTTCTGTTCATCGATGCATCCGAAAACTCTAGAATAGTCCCTCGTCCACAGCCGGCACTTGGCAAATACATGTTGGCGGGATCCATGCGATGCCTCCCTCTGCCTAATGGAGCAACCTCATACGGTGGGAGGGTGACGGCCCCAGCCCACCCCTAGCGCGGGCCATGGCTCAGTCACACTGACGCCCTGTGTTCCAGGCTCCTCTTGGCGGAATCTGTTATATTATGGATGCATTCATGGAGTGCCTGTTAGCCTTTTGTTTTTCTTTTCCTTTTTAGCACCTTTAATTCTCACCATCCCTACCTTTAAAGTCCTTAAAAACAATTTCAGTGTGATGGTAAATTAAAACATCTTTTCTAACATGGCTAATTTATTCTGATGTATGTGCTTTTCCAGGTTTGCAAGTGGGGCCAGCCTCATGAGTAGGTCACACCTGAAGTCTTACACAGTTTGAAGGGACTTCGGAGGGCCCCAGATATCTTCTTTCCGTTGCCACGGTCCACCATGAAGTCCATCGGGGGTGGAGGGATTGTTATTGAGGTTTGTGATGGCTTCCATCTGGGAGAGGAACATCCTGACCGTTCATTAATTTAGCTACAACCTAAATGGTGAGAAACAGTATGGAAACACATTAAAGAATGACAAAGTCGAGAACCTAAAATGCAAATTATAGCAATAGCTCATTGACAACAGGTGTGACAGTCATACATACTATGTACAATTGTGCTGAATACCGTGTTCCTCTAGATGCCCTCCAGAATGGAACACCAATGTCTAGTCAGGGGAAGAAAGGGGAAGAATATATATGCCAAAGACCAAAGTGCTGGAGGCTGCTGGGCTCTCTCTGCCAACCTTCTCATTTTCCTGGAGGAGGGCTGACTCTGGCTCCTTCCCTGACTCGGAAGTAAGGCTCAGTTCAAGAGAATGAATGCTTTGGGACAGCAATCACTTACTAGAGAAATAGAAAAAGCTCTGTTCACATTTTTAAGATTTTATTTATTTATTTGACAGACAGAGATCAGAAGTAGGCAGAGAAGCAGGCAGAGAGAGAGAGGGGGAAGCAGGCTCCCTGCTCATTCAGGGCTCGATCCCAGGACCCTGGGATCATGACCTGAAGGCAGAGGCTTTAACCCACTGAGCCACCCAGGCGCCCCACACATTTTTTTTTTAAGATTTTTTATTTATTTATTAGTTAGAGAGAGAGAGAGCGTGCGAGCACAGGCAGACAGAGAGGCAGAGGGAGAAGCAGGCTCCCTGCCGAGCAAGGAGCCCGATGTGGGACTCGATCCCAGGACGCTGGGATCATGACCTGAGCCGAAGGCAGCTGCTCAACCAACTGAGCCACCCAGGCGTCCCCGCCCCACACATTTTTAAAAATCACTTCATAACAAAGTTGAGTGCAAGAAGGTTTTTGTTGGTGGTGTTTCGTATGTTTTTTTTTTAAAGATTTTATTTATTTATTTGAGACAGAGAGAGAGAAAAAGAGAGAGCATGAGCAGGAGGAGGGGCAGATAGAGAAGCAGACTCCCCACTAAGCAGGACCCTGAGATCATAACCTTAGCCAAAGGCAGATGCTCAACAGACTGGGCTGCCCAGGCACCCTAAGAGTTTTTGTTTTTCCCCCATCTGTCTGTCTGAACTGGGAAGTTAGTATGAAGGGATTATTATCTGACCAGCAGTCTGGGATCAGTGTGGTCCTTCAGCCTTCAGCCTTCCCTCCCACACCGCTGGGGCTGGCAGCTTTCTAAAAAATTAACATATAATGTATGATTTGCTTCAGGGGTACAGGTCTGTGATTCACAGTCTTGCAAAATTCACAGCCCTCACCATAGCACATCCCCTCCCCAATGCCCATCCCCCAGCCGCTCCATCTGTCCCACTCCTCACCCCTCCAGCAAGCCTCAGTTTGTTTCCTGAAATTCAGAGTCTCTTATGGTTTGTCTCCCTCTCTGGTTTTGTCTTGTTTCATTTTTCCCTCCCTTCCCCTATGATCCTCTGTCTTTATTCTCAAATTCCTCATATCAGTGAGGTTGTATGATAATTGCTCTTCCCTAATATTGGCTTATTTCCCTTAGAATAATACCCTCTAGTTCCACCCTCGTCGTTGCGGCAAGATTTCATTTTTGTTGGCTGCATAATATTCCAATGTGTATATATACTTCATCTTCTTTATCCATGCATCTGTTGATAGACATCTGGACTGTTTCCATAGCTTGGCTATTGTGGACATTGCTGCTACAAACATTGGGGTGTGCGTGCCCCTTCGGATCACTACGTTTGTATCTTTGGGGTAGATACTAGTAGTGTAATTGCTGGGTTGTAGAGTGGTTCTACTTTTAACTGTTTGACGACCCTCCCCACTGTTTTCCAGAGTGGCTGCACCAGCTTGCATTCCCACCAACATCATAGGAGGGTCCCCTTTTCTTCACATCCTCGCTAATACCTGTCATTTCCTGGCTGGTTAATTTTAGCCATTCTGACTGGTGTGAGGGGGTATCTCATTGAGGTTTTGATCTGTATTTCCCTGATGCGCCTGGCTGCTTTCTTAAAGGGCACAGGCAATAGACTCCGGTACAAAGGAGGAAAGGAACGGCTTTGGGCCTGGACGCTGCCCTTACTCAGACACACGGATTAGGAAGCAGTGGGTGAGGAAAAGATTCCCCTGCACATATGTGGTCCTAGTGCACAGAGCATAACCTCCTCCTCTCCCCTCTGAGCCAGGAACTGCAGAGACCAAAGCGCGCGCAAGGAAGGGGCAAACTCTGTATCTCTGTACATCCAGGGTCCTAAGGGGCAGGCTCCTCAAGTATAACCTCCGTGGTACAAAAGGAAAAGTCTTCTTGTTGTCTCTCCCCGCTCACATTTAGGGTTCCTGGGAGGCACGTCCACCGGGTCTTCACCGCCGTCTCAGCACAGCTCTGGGGGCACACTCTCCTTAGAAGCCACCAAGGCAGCAAGGCACGCGGTGGCTCCAGCGCTCCGCTCGTCCGAGGCCTGCACCACTGCAGTTCCTCCAGGCAGTACGTCCCTTTCCTGCTTCCTGGTGTGCACCGAGCCCAAGGCTGGTCAACCTTAGGGTGCCCGGGGTTGAATCTGCCAGGGGGGGGGGGGGGGTCGTCATTTGTCATCGGATCCTTATCCCATCTGGCGTCCGGTGCTGCCGTGGGCCGGGCGTTCCCTGGGCGCGTAAAGGTTGGAAATGTGGGACCTTGTGTCTTCAAGAGCTTTACAAACCCTGCTCCTGGGTAAGCCCAATTCCTTCCACCTTCGCCGAACTCTGGAGATCGAGCCTCAACTCACCGTCTGCGGAGGAACTCCGCTGACTGGACTCAAGGGTTCGCCCCAAGGGCACTGCCAGGATTAGCACCCGGCCGGAACGTGCTGGTCCCAGAGCTCCCAGCGCCCACTTGCCTAGACGCAGTGGGGCGGGGCCAGGGGCGGGGCGGGGCCTGGGCTCCTGGGGGCGGGGTCAAATAGGCGCGGGCGGGTGGGGGCGGGCAGGAGCTGGGGTGGGGTCTCAGGCTGCACGTGGGGCGGGGCGATTGTGCTCTGATCGTGACCCCGGCTGGGATCTGGTCAGATTGCAGGAAAGATGGGGTGCAGCAATCATGCTGTATTTAATCCCATTTCTCCCCTGACACACAGATAAGCTATTTGGTTCAAACAAAGAGAAATGTGCTCCGTCAGTGGTTCCAGGCTTTCTTCCCCGTTCCTCACCAAGAGAGCCGTGAGATAGACACAGGCCGGTTAGGAATGAGCTGTTTTACGGGTTAGATGAACTTTGCCCTCCACTTTTCACTGTTTTTTTGTGGTTAAAAAAATCACGACAGCTGGGACGCCTGGGTGGCTCAGTTGGTTAAGCCGCTGCCTTCAGCTCAGGTCATGATCCCAGCGTCCTGGGATCGAGTCCCACATCGGGCTCCTTGCTCCGCAGGGAGCCTGCTTCCCCCTCTCCCCCTGCCTCTCTGTCTGCCTGTGCTCGCTCTCTCTCTCTAACAAATAAATAAATAAAAATTAAAAAAAAAAGAACTGTTAAAAAAAATCACAACAGTAATACAAGATTATTGCTTTTAATAAAAATCACAATAGGGCTCCTGGGTGGCTCAGTCATTAGGCATCTGCCTTCGGCTGGGGTCAGGATCCTAGCGTCCTGGGATCCAGCCCCACATTGGGCTCCCTGCTCTGTGAGAAGCCTGCTTCTCCCTCTCCCACTCCCCCTGCTTGTATTCCCTCTCTCGCTGTCTCTCTCTCTATCAAATAAGTAAATAAAATATTTTAAAAATTAAAAATAAATAAAGATAAAACATAAAAATAAAAATCACAATAATGCTGAGGTATATGGGATAACAAAGATAACTACCCCCCTCCTTTGTTCTTCACTTCCACTTTCCACAGCTAAGCACTATTGAAAATTTGAGATCTCTCTCTAGAGGTTTTCCTGTCTGTTAAGTGTGAGTGCTCACACAATATACATTAAACATATACATGCTATCTTTATCTTACATAAATAGGACTATATCTTACATACTCAAGACAAAAACAAAAGCACAGCATCAGGAGAGTGTTCCTGGCAGTAGATTTGATCCATGTCATTCTTTTTAACAGGGGCATACCATTCCATAGTAGGGAGGCAACCACAAAGACACATTTGGTGGCTGTAGTAGTTTCCTGGGACTGCCGTAACAAATTGTCACAAACTTCGTGGCTTAAAACAACAGAAATTTATTCTCTTACGGTTCTGGGGGCTAGAAGTCCAAAATCAAGTCATTGGTAGGCCGTACCGTCTCTGAAGGCTCTAGGGGAGGGTCTTTCTTTTCATCTTCCAGCTCTGGTGGCTCCAAGAAATCTCTGGTGCTCCTTGGCTTGTATGTGCATCACTCCAGTCTCTGCCTCCGTCTCCAGGTGGTCTTCTCTGTGGGTCTTCTCCTCTTCTTGTAAAGACATTAGTCACTGGGGGCTCCTGGGGGGCTCAGTCATTAAATGCCTGCCTTCCCCTCAGATCATAATCTCAGGGTCCTGGGATCCAGCCCTGCATAGGGCTCCCAGCTCAGCAGGAAGCCTGCTTCTCCCTCTCCCACTCCCCCTGCTGTGTTCCCTCTCTCACTGTTTCTCTCTGTCAAATAAATAAATAGAATCTTAAAAAAAAAAAAAAAGACATCAGTCACTACATTTAGGGCCCATCTTTTTAACTAATTGCATCTGCAAAGACCCTGTTTCTACATAAAGGCACATTCTGAGGTTCTGAGGGACAGGAATTTTGGGGGGACCACTATTCAACTCACTACAGTAATCACAGGTTTTGATTATTTCATTTTACTGCACATTATCTGTGTGCTAGACCCCACCCAGATGGAAGAGTCGTAACAGCCCATTCCTGAAGAACTTTCCACATTCTATCAACAAATATGTACTGAGCAAGCTACTATGTGCTAGGTGTCTAGACTGGAATAAACTGTGAACAAGATTGCTGTGTCTCCTGCCTCACACCGTACAGTTGCTCTGTGAGACAAAGGCTATGCTCATCACCAGAAAATCACCAGTGCCTAGCACAGTCTCTGGCCCTTCATAAGAGTATGTTCTTAAAATGATTGAGTGAATGGATAAATGAAAGATACAGACAAGCAGGTATTAACTATGGTGGTGATTAACGTGGTGATAGGATGCTGTGATGGGGGAAGTTACAGGGCAGACGGTGTTCTGGGGACAGACAAAAGAGCAGCCATAATGTAGACGTTTAGGGGAGAGGAATGCTTTCTTGGAGGACATAACTCCTCAGTTGAGATCTTGCTGGAGTTAGTTGGGCAAAGGGTGTGGGTGGGAAAGGATGAAATGGATCTAGGCAGAGGAAATGTTGGCTTGGCAACTGGAGACGAAGCAGATTACAAAGAATCGTCAGCCTGTAGGAAGGTCAGAACAGCTCCTGAGCCCTATCTATGGGAGACCAACGAAGACAGAACTGTTGGGCCATCTAGAACGGTGTTGTCTGCTAGAGCCTTCTACACTGATGGAAGTATTCTAGATCTGATCTGTCCGAGGAGGGAGCCATGAACCACACATGTGGCTAGTGAGCACTTAAAATGAAGCTAACGTAACTAAGGACCTGAACATTTAATTGCATTTAATTTTTATTAAATGTTTAATAATTTAAATTTAAGTAGTCACATGTGTTTTAGTAGTTTGATAGTGAACAATGCAGCTTTCGATCCTGATATCCTAATTAAATTTAAAATCACAGTTTTGTCCATTTATTCAGCTTCTTCCTCAACCAAATCTTTTGTCAGATCTACTTCAGGAAGTCAAATGGGCCTGAGCTCTGCCTGCTGTCCGGGTTAACAAAGGCTCTCACAAATGGTTGTGGAGGCCCAGAGCTGGCTGACAGAGGCAGAGAAAGGGCTTAGATAGGAAATGGATTAACATTTAGTAAATGTCTGTGGTAATCTAGACACACATTATGGGTTTTTTTTTTGAAATATACATTGTTACTTTTAACTTTAAAAAAGCAAAATGTAAATACGCACCAGGAGTGGAAGAGACCCATGGCCTCTGGGAAGAGTCAACAGAGGGTCAGAGGTCAGGAGGTCAGGTGGGAGGAGAGCTGCTTTTCACAAAATGCCCTTTTCTACTGTTTCATGTAATATGAGCACACACTATCATTAAAAATGAACCCCAAACCAAGACCAAGAACAATGGCTGTTAGTGGTAAACAGTGGCCGCCACAGACTGAAGGAAATTATATTGCCCATTGGCCATGGGAGCCCGCCAAGCAAGGTCCAAGGTCATTGAGATTTACTTGGATGCATTTGCTGCAAATGAGATTTAAAAAGCTCACCATTTCCCAGAGAAAATGCTTCCCAGCTGTTGTCTGGGGGATGTGCAAGGAGGCTCCCGAGATCCCGTTAAGAAGCGGGCAGCTAAGATGTCCCCGATGCCAAGCAAATAAGCCATGAGTTGTAACTTGTTTAAAATGTAACAGAACGAGGGAAGCTGAATCACAGCTGTGAAAACATGGTCCCAAGGGAAAAGCAGTTGGGGGTAAGGGTTGGCAGGGGGACTGCCCGGACACGCCAGGGCGGTGGCTCCACAGGCTGGCCTGTGTCCTCCAGAGGGGCCACTTCAGAGCCCTACGCGCAGCATGCTGGTTCCCTGCTGCCCACCTGATAAGGATCGCCTTTAAGGCTATCGAATTCCTTTTGTTCTTTTATTCAGTAAGTAGCTTTTTCATCTTAATTTGCATTTCCAGTGAGGGTTCCCACTGGGGAACTTGTTTTAAAACAAGTAGAGTCCTGAAGCATGGCCCCCATAGGAAGGAAGGCGTTAATGCTTGCCAATGCCCATATTCAGTCCGGAGTGAATCTGGATTTAGAGAGCCAGCGCCAAGTATGGAACCAACGCAGGCTTGGAAGGAGAGAAATCCAGCCCCCACTCTCAGCTTCTCTACTCATTAAGGTGGGATCTTGACCTTGTTACTTAACCTCTGAGCTTCAGCTCCCTACTCTGTGAAATGGAAATGATGAAACTTTGCAGAGCTTGGGTGAGAATTGAGAAAAAATAGGCAAAGCACTTGAGATAATGTAATGTGACAGACATTTGATAAATGGTTCTCTCAATATATATTGTATATAGTGTATCTCTCTCTCGCTATTTATATAAACCATGAAAAACCATATGTATGACACAAGAGTCCTCAGTGAGCTGACTATGCAAGCCACCTGGCTCTGGGGGGACCCCCCGGCATACGCATCAACCTCTAAGCCTCTCAAGAATCCACCTGCCCACTCCCCATCATGTTTATTTAGGTTTAAGACATCAGATAAAGCTCTGAAGACAGGAGCCTGGATCTAGGCCTGGTTCTACCACGAGCTGGCCCAGTGACAGAGCAAGTGACAGAAGCTGCTGGGCCTCAGGCTCCTCCTCTGTTAGTCGGGAAGGAATTGGTCCAGATTAAATTTGCACTGAGATAACTAGTTGGGCCAGATGATTTCTAAACCTTTTATGCTCTATGATTAAAATGTTCTTTGCTGTCCGTGGCAGAGGTTTAAAAAGGTACATGCTTTGCACTCCCGGAGAGTGCATCCTTCTCTGATTTGGGAAGGGGACAGTGTATGACTCGGTAGGAAGAACCAGGTCCACACATGTCTTCCTTCTCATCTGCTGGACTTCCCTATCTCTCCTCCCTACTGCACCTGGAGACAGGCCAGGTGGAAGGCCAGCCTTTCTCCCACTTTTCCTTGGGCATATCCTAGGTGACTGATCCTCAGTCTTCTGTGTGTATCAGAATCACCAGGGAGCTTTCTAGAATTGAGATTCTGATCATATTTCCCTTTCCATTCTGCTTCTGAGAGCCCAGGGTGGGGTCCCAGGATGGAATCCAGATTCACCCTAGGCAATGCTAAGGTGGATGGTCTATGGACCACCTTGGCCTACTTGCAGTTCCTCATGCTGCTCCCACTCTGATTCGGGTATGAGACAGGAGGGAACAGGAGGCCCTTGCCAACTGAAGATGAATGAAATCTTGTCCACTGGAGAGAGCTGAATGGTGTCTGAATCAATGCCAATAGGCATTTCATGATTTGTCAGCTGGGACACCTGAGAGAGAGAGAGAACAGCCCTGTAAACCACAAAGAACAAAAGGTGGGGTCATGGTGGAGGAAAAGGAATCAAGTCAAAGACAGTCAAATGACAGGTTCCATTTCCAGCTTGTCCCATCTTCTCCTGGGATTCTGCTTGTCTGAATCGTGCTGACGACACCTGCAGCAGTGCCCTGGTTGCAGCGTGTGGTGGCGTCAGAGCAAGGGCCCTCGGTGTGGGAAAGGAGAAGGCCTCCTTGGAGACGTGCGGTCAGCCTGTGTTCAGGGCCCAGTTTGCACCCCGACTCTGAAGTCAGTCAGATAGCAAGTGCCTTTTAAGTTGTCTGCTGTCGTGTTTGAAGATGCCTTTCCCTGACTGGCCCTTAAAGAAAATGTTTTCTGGCATTTAGTGAAATTTTTGCAACTAGCTATTTTGTATCAGAAGCAAGTGTTACACATTCACACAACCCAGCAAGGAGAGTGCAGCGGGAGGAATTCGCAAGGAAGTGATTTAGGCCTCTTTCCTCCAAAAGGGTAAGCGACCAGCACACTCCAGAATGGACAACAGGCGCAGGGCACATAAGGGGGGTGCAGAGTTGCTGCGAGGAGAGAACAGGATGCTTTGATACAGGAGAGGGGCCTGAAAGGGGGGCGAGCGGCCGACAGCATTTGTATAGAGAAAGGTCGGAAAAATAAAGACCATTTCTTTTCCCTGATTCAGTAAAGATTAAGACTGTGAGATTCCAAAACTACTTCCTCAGGCTGAGCCCCAGCTTCTACACGAATCTAGACTGTTACCGAAACTCGGTTCTCCGCGGGTGCCCCTGTCATGTAGGATAGCAGTGTTAGCGTTTTCTTAGGGTTGTTCCGAGCATTAAATCAGTCAGCAGACGCAGAGTCTGGCAGATGGCACTCCCTGAGGGTTAGCTGGCTGTCAGTCAGCAGTGGCACGACACGTGGGAAAAGTTATAAGCAGGATGGGAGTTGAGTGGCAAAGCCGGGCTTTGAGCAAGCCCAGGTATTGTGGTTGAAGGAGAATGACTCTGTCTTTCAATGGAGAAGGGGAGGCTTAATCAGTAACCAGCCAGTGAGAGAATGAAAAATGTAAGTTTTCATCACCTTTTCTCCATCTCTCATTGCATAAATGCAATGTAAAATGTTCCCCCAGAAGAGGATCCCTCTTTGGCCCTCAAGTCCCTTGGGTTAGCTCACGGTGTCTCTCTTCCAC
>RCUC01154036.1:0-13625 GCA_003697995.1 Taxidea taxus jeffersonii | reverse complement strand
AATATTCAATTAATTAACGCACAATGCATTACCAGTTTCAGAGGTACAGTTTAGTGATTCATCAGTTGCATGTAATATCTAGCGCACATTCCATCAATTGCCCTCTTTAATGTCCATCACCCAGTTGTCCCATCCCCCCCACTTCCCCTCCAGCAACACTGGGAAAAAAATAAGAGAGAGACGGAGAATCAGACTCTTAAGTTTGTTTTCTATAGTGAAAAGTCTCTTGTGACTTGTCTCCCTCTCGGTTTTCATCTTATTTTATTTTTCCCTCCCTTCCCCTATGATCCTCTGTTTTGTTTCTTAATTTCCACATTTGTCTGGAAAACAGTATGGGGCTTCCTCCAAAAGTGAAAAATTGAGCTATCCTATGAACCAGCAACTGCACTACTGGGTATTTACCCAAGGGATACAAACACAGTGATCCCAAGGGGCACCTGCACCTACGTTTTCAGCAACAATGCCCATAAGAGCCAAACTACGGAAAGAGCCCAGATGTCCATCCACAGGTGAATGGACAAAGGCAGATGTGGTATATATAGACAAGGGGATATTACTCAACCATCAAAAAAAAAATCTTACCATTTGCCATCAGAGTTTTCTTCCTATTCAGCACCTCCAACAGATCATACCCCTCCCTTCTGGCTTGCCAAGTACCTGTGGAGAGATCTACACCTTCCATCCTCCTTGGAGGTGTTCCCCCCGTCTGTCTCCCGTCTTAGTTATTGTAGTTTTCATTTCTCACTGATTTTTTCTTTTTTTTTTTTTTAAGATTTTATTTATTTATTTGACAGACAGAAATCACAAGTAGGCAGAGAGGCAGGCAGAGAGATGGGAGAGGGGAGCAGGCTCCCTGCTGAGCAGAGAGCCCGATGTGGAGCTGGATCCCAAGACCCTAAGATCATGACCTGAGCGGAAGGCAGAGGCTTAACCCACTGAGCCACCCAGGCGCCCCCTCACTGGTTTTTTTTTTTTAAACTCTTTTCTCTCCGTGGGAAGGGCCTCACTGAAGTCCTCCATTCTTTTCTTGATCCTAGCGAGTATCCTTAGGACTGTGCTTTACACTCTCCATCGGGCATGTTCCGTCTATCTGTCTCACTTAGATCTGTGGCCATGACTTGATCTTGTCCTTTCATTTGGGATGAATTCCTCCGTCTTGGCATGTTATGTAAGTCTCTGCCTTCTTCCCAGTGCAAGAACAGTCCGTTTGCTTCCCACTGGGGAGAGGAATGGCTTTATGAAGCAGAGGGTATGTAGTGCCGGCGCCGGGCCCTGGGGTGGGGGTCTCTGGTGGGGGCTGCGTGCCCTCTGCTGCTCTAGCCTTCAGGCGGGTCACCTGCGGAGGCTCTCCGGGCCGGGTGTGGACAGTGTTTGGTCCCTGGTCGGAATATGGCGAGTTTGCACGAGGCGTGCTCTGCTTGGCTTGTGAAATGGGTCCTGAGGCTCCTTGCTCTAGGACTGGCAGCCCCGCAGAACTCTCTAGTCGGGGGACGCGGTATGTGCAGGGGCTCGTGCTGCTCTCCTGGACAAGGGGCCCACCACACCTGGCCGGAGGCAAGCCTGGCCGAGCAGGGCAACAGGCCGGAGTGCCAGGCGGTGGGTCTTGGCGTCCCGCAGGCTGGGCAGCCCACGTCCTCGCTGTGCTGGTCACCGCCCCAGGTGGCTCTGTGTGGATGTTGACCTGCCGGGGAGGAAAATGGCACTGGCCTCCTCCTTAGCCCTGGGAGAGCAGCCTCCGAGGCCGCTGCCTCTAGGGAAAGCACTCTGAGAAGAACAACGCATCTGCCCCCCGGGGGTGTCCCAGCGATCTTCCAGATCGCTCTTTCCAGGCCGCCTGCCCCTGGCTTGCGGGCCTGCCTCCTCTCCTCACCGGAGCGGCACGGGGCCCTGCGGCTTCCCTCCTAGCCAGGCCAGCCGACTTTTCAAACTCCAGGCTTTAGGGACGCGATGGGGACAAGGGCCTGGGGAGGGGGGCGGTCTGCCGGGGAAAGGTCTGAGACCGAGGCGAGCTTGGCCTGGAAAGACAGTCCCAGCAGCGTGCCGGGAAGTGGGGTTCTTTGGAAGCCAGGGAGGCAGCCGGTGTTGGCCCGCTGCTGCCCCCTGCTGGTGCGCCTGTGTTTGTGCCGAGGGGCTGCGAGGAAAAAGGCGCCCCTGGAGTACTCCCTCTGTGCGACTCCTGAGAAAAGGGCAAATCATCTTCCCGCCCTTTGCTGCAGGCACTCTTCAGATAGCTGTTCCCGGGCTCTCTGCCCCCGGTGTGTTTGCCAGCCTTCTCTCCAGCAGAAGGGCAGCGCCCTCGGTGCTCTATCCCCGCCAATGCTACCGACCTTTCAGACTCCAACACGGCTTACCTCCTCCATGAGGCTTCTCCTCTCCCTTTAGTTATGGAGTTTGTTCTGTCCGTCTTGGCGCCGATGTCTGGGGTATTTAGGATGATTTAATAGTTATCTCATTGTGTTCCACGGACAAAACCAGCTTAGGGTCCTCCTACGCGGCCGCCACCTTAGCTCCTAGGGCTGGCTCAATTTTTAGCAAGAATACAACAGACGTGATGGCCTGTCTTTCCCATTGCTCACATCAGGAGGAAATAACATAAATTTATCTATTATCAATGATGCCAAGTTTGATCTCTTGGCTCATGTGGTGTTTACCAGCTGTCTTCATTGAAAAGGTACATTTTTGGGGAACCTGGCTGGCTTAGTCCATATAGCATGCAACTCTTGATCTCAGGGTTGTAATTTGGAGTTCCACGTTGGGTGTAAAGTAGAGATCGCTTAAAAATAAAATCTAAAAAGAAAAAGAAAAAAAAGGAAAGGTACATTTTCTCCTTTGTAATTAATAAGTAACTGGCCTTCAAGACTGAGAGTATCTTGTTCTCCAACTTTCACTCAGTAGTTTTTAGCATCCTTTGGCAGTCTTTGCCTGGATTACTCTGCTGGTGGTTGCAAAATGGTGATTTTTCTAATTTTATCATTTCTTCCCCCTTTTATTAGATTGTATTCTCCTGAAAAAGGGAGCGCTTCCATTTTTTTTTATCTGAGGTATCACTACGGACTCACAGATTCTTTTTTATGTAATGGGTTATAGTCCTTTACTGTTGTTACTTTATTTTCCTTAGGTTATCATTTACATATGTGAATTAAATAGATATTAAGTATTTAGTATGATGAACTCTGACATATGTATATACTTATGTAACCAACACTCCAATCTAACCAATGCCCCAATGGATATAGAACATTTCTATCACTCCATTAAGTTTCATCATGCTCTTTGCCACTCAACTCCTGCCCTCTAGGCAACCACTGTTCTGATTTTCATCATCATAGGCTCATTGTCACTGTTCTAGAATTTTATGTCAATAGAAACATACAGTATGTAGTCTTTGCATTTAGCTTCTTTCACTTGGCCTAATGTTTTTGAGATTTATCCATATTGTTCTATGTATCAGTGTCCCAGTCCTTTTTACTGCTGGGAAGTATTTCATTGTATGAATATACAGTTTAAATATTCATTCTCTTGTTGATGGATATTTGGGTTATTTCTAGTTTGGGACTATTATGAATATAGCTAATCTTATACAAGTTTATACAAGTTTGAATATTCTTATGCAAGTTTTTAGGATGTATGTTTTGATTTCTCTTTCATTATTCCTTTTAATGCTCAAATTGCCTCAAATTTGACCAGTGGTAGTCCTTTCAAGCTAGTTCCTATGTCCTTTTGGTATCCTCTGGGATAATCCTAATTTTAAATAGCCCCTGTGAGGCTTGAATTAAATACAGTCTCTCTAGACCTTTGCTTCAATCTTCACAGGTGTAGATTTTAAACTCATTTCCATAGCCAGTCATTCGTTAATCTGTAACAGTGGCTCATAGCCTTTTTGGGGCTTTGGACCTTTTTATAATAAAAGCTTGAAGCCTTTCTCCCCAAAAGATGTGCACACACATACACACACACACACACACACACACACACACACACAAATTTTGCCACAGGAGTCTTGGATTGGCCTCCAAACTAGTTGTCTCAAGTCTGTTTACTGAACACCTAATATGTACCAGAAATTATAGAAATGCAAAGAACAAAAAGCACATTAAGAAAGACCTACTATGTGTGTTCCAGACACCGTATCAAGAGTTTGTCAACATAGAGATATAGAGGGGTTCATAAACAAATTTTCATAGCAAATGAAATATATGCAATTATAAATAATGCATATGGTTATTAAGTTTCATGCATTCACCAAATCTTTACTGAGACTTACTACATCCAGCACTCTCCTGGGAATTAGGGATATATCTGTGAATAAGAGAAATTGATCTGTGGCTGCTAGGGCCCAGAATCTAGTAGAGAAAAACATATAGATAAGCAATTACAAATATGGTTGTAATATATATATGTGTATATATATATTACAGGCTCCTATGAAGCCTACATATAGGCTCCAATTCACATATCATGACCTTGAACAAGTTAGAGGAGTCTACAGGGGATGCGTTCCAAGACCCCCAGTGGATGCCTAAAACCAGAATGGTACTGAGCCTGTACATACCATGTTTTCTCCTAAACATATCCACCTATGATCAAGTTTAGCTTATAAATTAGCCATAGTAAGAGATTAACAACAATAACTAGTCATAAATTGGAACAATTATAACAACATGCTGTAATAAAGGTTGTGTGAATGTGATCTCTCTCTCTCAAAACATTGTATTGTGCTGTACTCACCCTTCTTGTGATAATGTGAAATGATAAAATGCCTACACGTTGAGATGAAGTAAAGCACTATCACGTAGCATCAGCCACTGTTGACTTTCTAACCATACTCAGAAGGAGGATCACCTGCTTCCAATCACAGCTGACCACCGGTAACTAAGCTATTGAAGAGCAAAATCCAGGATAGAAGAGACCTCCTGTACTTAATTTTCTGAAGCTTCAATTTGCTTATGTGCATACGGAGAAAATACGTCAATGGATAGTTCAAAGTTGCATATGAGATAATAAACAAATATAAAGCCCTTAACACAGGGCCCAGCACAAAATAAGCATGAAAAAATATTATTATTACATTATTTTTATCACACAAGTTTTCTGTCCATGAATATGTAAATTTCAGCGGCTTTTAACTAGCATTTTTTTAGGGCTCCACACAATCCAGCTCTACTCCTAAGTATTCAACCCCAGTTCCCACAGCTCTTCCACGTGCCTTCCATGTTCCAGGCAGTCTAGGATCCTTAGAGAACCCCTGTCATGCTCAGGAAAGGATCCCCCTACTCCTACAAATCCCACGTTTTCTTTAAGGCTAAGTTCCTGTCTTTTTCAGAACTCTGGAGGCATTTCTCACAACTTAACCTTTGCTTACAAACCTTCATGGTAATTGTCCTGTTATTAGTCCTAGCAGTTTCTTTCCTTCCTAGGTAGATTTCATCTGATAGAAGGATAAAGCAATCCAATTACTTTTTTCCCTTCTGAACATAAATACCGTTCAAAACACATTCAAAGCCTCATTTCCTTGAATTGTATAATTATTCCAATAGAGTTGCAAAGGCGCCATCCCTTTTTGGAATCTTTCTTGGGAAAAGGCAAAAAAAAGAAACACCTAAGTAAAAGCCATTGCTTTTGAGCATTTATGACAATTCTTTGGAAACTCCTCCAAGGCAACAAATTCTAATTCTCTGGTGGATTTGAGTCTTATAAACAACCCAAAACCCTTCTGAGTGGAGCTTGATGAATAAGTGGATGATTAATACTGTTTTGGGGGTATTTTTTATAAGCTTTTCATTTGGAATAATTTTAGGTTTATAGAAGATTTGCAAGGAGAGTAAAGACAACCTCCTTACATCCTTCACCTGCCTTCCCTTAGTATTAACATCTGACATAACCAGTATTTTTGTTTTTTTCTTTAAGTTGCAGTACATGAAAAGAAATCCCAGATTGCCCGTTGTGCCGGAATTCTAGAAAGCAACCAGTCAAATTAGAACAGACCATATGAAGAAAAAGAACAGATTCCAACCAAGAATTAACATCGAAAATAGAAAAGGGGAACATCATTTCAGATTCTTCAGCATTAAGAAGATGCATAAGAGGATATAAGCAATTTTATGTCTATACATTTGAAAATTTAGATGGAATGGGCAAATTTCTAGAGAAAAAAAACTAAAAGGACACAAGACATAATGAAAATGGGAATAATCCTATAAATATCGAAGAAATTGAAACTACAATATAGATACCTTTTCATGAAGAAAACTCCAGCCCCAAATGGCTGTGAAATATACTAAACTTTTAAAGAAGAAATAATACCAACAACACACAATTTCTTCCAAAGACCAGAAAAAGAGGTACATTCTCTTGACTGGTAAAAAGAAAAAGAGGTAACTTTCTCTTGACAAAAATCTTTCATTTTATTTCATTTAATTCAAACTACTTTCATCAATAAGTTCTCATCGATTTGTTGCAATGATGTTGGGAACATCTAGTAAGTACCCTAGTTCCCATATTTGAGTTTATTTCTGAATTACCTGGAAGGCTTTTTTTTTTTTTTTAAATTCCTGGAAGGCTTTTAAAAACATATATTGCTGTTCCCACCCCCTTCTGATTCAGAAGATCTGAGGTGGAGCCTGAGAGTTTGCATTTGTAGCAAGCTCTCTGGAGATGCTGTTGCTGCTGGAGACCACATTTGAGAACAATGGGTCCAGTGGCATATATATTAAAACCTTGCTTACCACAGCAATAATGCCATTTGGAACCCTCAGAAAGGCTTGAAATATTGGAACAGTTTTCCTATGAACATTCTAACTGAATTCCCTAAGAATGTTTTTTTAAAAAACAGCTAAAATATATACATACATACACACGTATCAGTTAAATAGGTCCAAAACGGCTACTCAAAAATAAATTTTGAAAAGATTTTCCAATGAGATTACTTTTCAGTTAGAAAAACACAAATTTCATTCTTGTATTCTTATAGTCTGCTTTGAACTTTCCTTTAAGACAACAAACTAACTTCGATATGATAAATTAAGTGGCGTCGTCAGCTCTAATCCCTGAAAACATTTTCTGGGTTGTTTTTTTTTCATTTCTCCAAGGAATTGGCTGTTTTTTTCAGCTTCCTTTAATAAAAGAAACAACTTCTACTGTTTTTTTTAAAAGATTTTATTTATTTATCTGACACACAGAGATCACAAGCAGGCAGAGAGGCAGGCAGAGAGAGAGGAAGGGAAGCAGGCTCCCCGGCGAGCAGACAGCCTGATGCAGGGCTCTATCCCAGGACCCCAGGACCTCAGGACCCCAGGACCCCAGGACCACAACCCAAGCCGAAGGCAGAGGCCTTAACCCACTGAGCCACCCAGGAGCTCCTCCACTGTTATCCAAAGAATTACAATACCCAAGTTGTAATAAGAGTATGCCAAGAAACCCCATTTTTAGATATTTCTAAACAATTCTTAAATGACTTTTTTTTTTTTTTTAAATTTTTTTTATTTTTTTTACAAGAGTTTACACAAGTAGGCAGAGAGTCAGGCAGAGAGGGGAGGGGAGAAGCAGGCTCCCTGCTAAGCAGAGAGCCCGATGCGGGACTCGATCCCAGGACCCTGGGATCATGACCTGAGCCGAAGGCAGCGGCTTAACCCACTGAGCCACCCAGGCGCCCCTTAAATGACTTTTTTATAGTTTCATTTTGCAGACTAGTTCTTGGTAACCAAAATTGTACTTTTCAATTCTGCAAATACTTTTAATCCAGTTTGTGAGGGGAGACTAAGTAAACATAACAAAACCTTCCTTAAAATGGCCTTAACCAAACTCACCTCAGGCATAAACTATTGTGCAATTTTCAACTTGTCTTGCTCAAGGATTTTTGGATCACAAAATCAATACCAGACTGTAAAAGCAGTACAGATTTGAGGAGAAATTATATTATTTCTAAAACCTATTTTTATTGACTGATTTATCATAAAAACTGTACAGACCAAAGACCACTGTACATGCCACAAGAGTAATTTTTTTTCAGGAGCCCTATAAGCAGTTTTCACTGTTGACATGTATTATGTAACCCAATAATAATGTGGCTTTTTCTCATTGGCAGCTACATCATGACTCAGAAAATTTGTCCATTCCATTATATATCTTTTTTCTTTTTTTGAAAATACTGAAGGGACTAATTCAGTATGTCATGTTTCCAAATATCTTTTCAATTTTGATGTCATCAAGCTTTCATTTGCAAGAATATTATTGCAAATAATACATTAGTATACGTCATTTTGTCTGCACACTTGATAAAACTATTTTTTTAAAGATTTAATTTTATTTATTTGTTATAGAGAGAGAGAGCAAGCACAGGCAGACAGAGAGGCAGGCAGAGGCAGAGGCAGAGGGAGAAGCAGGCTCCCAGCCGAGCAAGGAGCCCGATGTGGGACTCGATCCCAAGACGCTGGGATCATGACCTGAGCCGAAGGCAGCCGCTTAACCAACTGAGCCACGCAGGCGTCCCTAAAACTATTTTTTTAAGACTTATTTATTTGAGAGAGAGAGCATGAGCAGGGGATGGGGGGGAGGGGCTGAGGGAGAAGCAGACTCCCCACTGAGCAGGGAGCCCGATGTGGGACTCAGTCCCAGGACCCTGGGATTACGACCTGAGCTGAAGGCAGATGCCCAACCAACTGAGCCACCCAGGTACCCAATAAAACTATTTTCTAAAAGCTGTCTTACATTCACATGCAAATGAAATCAATCTGATTAATGTCGATACTTGCCCTAATATCACTATTAACTCATCCCATATTTTTCACCTTCTCATTCTTATTTTCTTTAGCATTAAAACAGCCTATTTAAGGGCAATTTAAACTAATCCAATTAAAATGCTACATTTGTCACATATTCAACATTTTCCAGATTATGCGCTTTCTGAAAAACCACACTGTAAATTCCCAACCAAAATAGGTTGAAAGTCATTAATGTTACCAAAAATGAATAAAATTCTCCCACACTTCAGTTCACAACTAATTTCAAATTATGATACAAAATTTAAAATTACTTGATTTTCCCATTATTGGGTGGTGGTCATATTGGCAATCATACACCAGAAAATCAAAAATGGATGCCAGTGTGTTGAATAAAACAATTTGCTTTTAGCCAGTGGGTATATTTTTCACATCTCCTCTCTGTCTCTCTCCCAAAACATGAAGCAGTTAGCCCCAGTGTTGTGCTAATGTCCTTGGTTCTTGCTAAAGGCCTATGTGACACTTTGTGATGTTTTCTAATTCATTCCTTCATTATTTTTAAAAGTTACTTGTGACACATTAAATTTATTTGTTGGGTCATAAACCGGGTATCAAAAAGACTTCCTAAAGCACTAGCCTGTTAGTGTAGCAAGGAAGTTTGTTTCGAAAATATATAACCAGAGTAGCTTGCCTTTCTGCATGCAGAATGGTTTTTCTGGGATTTTTTTGGTAAATTTTTTTTCCAAGTACAGATTTAGACCACACTGTGCCTGCAAACTACTGCTGCTTTGTGAGGGAATATGTGTTCTCTCCCTCACCCTCTTTTTTTTTGTCTTTTTTAAAATGAAGATATTCATAAATTTCCCATTAAAACTGTACATTCAGTGGCTTTTAGTATATTCACAAAGCTGTGTAATAATCATCACTATCTAATTCTATAACATTTTCATTACCCACCCAAAAAGCTCACTTACGGCAACAAAACAAAAAACCCCACCTATACCCACTAGGAGTAAATCCTCATCCTCCCTCCCCTTGGTCCCTGGCAGCTACCAATATAATTTGCATTTCTATGGATTGGTCTATGCTAGAGGCTTCATGAAAGAGGAGTAATACAATATGCAGCCTTTTGCATCTGGCTCCTTCCACTTAACATATATTTTCTTTTCTTTTTTCAAAGATTTTATTTATTTATTTGACAGACAGAGATCACAAGCAGGCAGAGAGAGAGAGAGGGAAGCAGGCTCCCCGCTGAGCAGAGAGCCCGATGCGGGGCTCTATCCCAGGAACCTAAGATCATGACCTGAGCTGAGGGCAGAGGCCTAACCCACTGAGCCACCCAGGTGCCCCAACATATATTTTCAAGGTTTATTCATGTTGATGTAGTATCAGCACTTCATTCCTTTTTATGGTTGAATAATATTTCATGGAATGGATATTCTACATTCTGTTTACCTATGGATCAGTTGATGGATATTAGGGTTTCTTCCGCCTTTGGCTATTATGAATAATGCAGCTGTGAACATTGGTATACAAGTTTTCATGTAGACATATGTTTTCATTTCTCTTGGATATATATATATATATACCAGGAGTGGAACTGGTGAGTCCTATGGTTATTCTATGTTTAACTTTTTGAGGAACTGCCAAAGTCTTTTCTAAACCAGCCGCACCATCTTACATTCCGACCACCAGTGTATGTAGGCTCCAAATTTTCCACCTCCCTGATAACATTTGTTTGTCCATGCTGTTTATTACAGCCATCTGCAGTGGACTGAATGCTTATGTCTTCCCCAAATTTGTATGTTGAAATCCTAACCCTAAGGAAATGGTTTAAGAGGCAGACCCTTTGGGAGGTAATTAGATCATGAGGGCAAAGCTCTCATGAATGGGATAACTGCCTTAATAAAAGAGGCCCCAGAGAGCTCTCTCACCTCCACTGACATGTGAGGTTACAGTGAAAAGATGGTCATTGAGGCAGCATGCTCTCCCCAGACACAGAATCTGCTGGTACCTTGATCTTGGACTTCCCAGATTCCAGAACTGTGAGAAATAAATTTCTGTTGTTTATAAGCCATTCAGTGTATGCTATCTTGTTATACCAGCCCAAGCAGACTAAGATTCCATCCTAGTGCATGTGAAGTGGTACCTCATTTGGTCTTGATTAGCATGTATCTAATGACTGATTATGTTGACCATCTTTTCATGTGCTTACAGGCTATCTGCATATCTCTTTGGAGAAATGTCTATCACCTTTGCTCATTTTTTTTTAAATTGGGTTGTCTTTTGATTGTTGAGTTTTAAGAGCTCTTTACATATTCTAGATACTAGACCCTCATCAGATATATATATATATTTTTTAAGTAGCCTCCAGGCACAGCGAGGAGCCCAACACAGGGCCCAAACTTATCACCCTGAGATGAAGACCTGTGCTGAGATCCAGAGTCTGATGCTTAACTGTCTGAGCCACCCAGGCACCCCCTCCCCCATAAGGTATTTTGATTTGCAAATATTTTCTCCTGTAGGTTGTCTTTTAATATTATTGATAGTGTCCTTTGAGTCTAACTTATCTGTTTTTTGTTTGCATGTCCTGCTTATATTGTCATCTAAGAAGCCCTTGCCTGACCCAAGGGCACACAGATTTATACCTGTGTTTTCTTCTAAGAATTTCATAGTTTTAGCTCTATTTAGGGCTTTGATTCATTGAGTTAATTTTTTTTATATGGAGTGAAATCAGGTCCAACATCTTTCTTTTGCAGGTAGATATCCAGCTGTCTCCGCAGCCTTTGATTAAAATGTGTTCCCAATTGGATTACTTTGGCACCTTTTTCAAAAATGATCTGACCAGGGGCTCCTGGGTATCTCAGTGGGTTGAGCCTCTGCCTTCGGCTCAGGTCATGATATCAGAGTTCTGGGATTGAGCCCCACATCAGGCTCTCTGCTCAGCGGGGAGCCTGATTCCCCCTCTATCTCTGCCTGCTGCTCTGCCTACTTGTGATTTCTCTCTGTCCAATAAATAAATAAAATCTTTTTTAAAAAATGAACTGACCATAAATATAAGGGGTTAGGGGCTGCCTGGGTGGCTCAGTCATTAAGAGTATGCCTTCAGCTCAGGTGATGATCCCAGCATGGAGCCCTGCATCAGGCTCCTTGCTCAGCAGAAAGCCTGCTTCTCCCTCTCCCACTCCCCTGTGCTTGTGTTCCCTCTCTCACTATCTCTCTCTTCATAAATAAATAAAATCTTTTATATATATATGTCCACATATATATATATATAATATATATAACTGAGAATCCAGAAATAAACCCATATATATATATAAATATTAATAATTATATAAATAAACCCATATAAATATATATTATTTCTGGATTCTCAGTTCCTATCCATCAATTTATATGTCCATCTTTTGCCAGTACCACACTGCCTTGATTATTGTAGCTTTGTAGCAAGTTTTGAAATCAGGATGTGTAAGTCCTCCAACTTTGCTCTCCTTTGTCAAGATTGTTTTAGGATATTCTGGGTCCCTTGAATTCCCACATGAATTTTAGGATCAGCTTGTCAATTTCTCTAAAAAAAGGACAGCTGGGATTCTGAGGGAGATTGCAGTGAATCTGTAAATAGTAATGTCGTCTTAACACTATGATGTCTTCTGGTCCATAGACATGGAAATATTTTTCCATTTATTTAGATCTCTTAAAATTTCTCTTAACAATGCCTCGTAGTGTTCAGTGTATAAATCTTCTCATAATTCTTTTGTTACATTTATTCCCAAGTAACTTGTTCTTTTTTATGCTATTGTAAATGGAATTGTTTTCTTGGTTTCATTTCTGGATTGTTAATGGCAACTGTATAGAAATGAACTGATTCTTGCGTATTGATCATGCATCCTGAAACCTTGCTGATCTAATGTTTTTCTCTTATTTAGAAGGAATATAAAGTTAATGATTAACTTTAGACTTTAAATTAAGCCCATGTACCAGTCATAATGGTCAGTTAGGCACCAGAGCACCCGAGAGAAAATGGATGACTCATTCAAGTTAGGAAGTTTAGGGGCGCCTGGGTGGCTCAGTGGGTTAAGCCGCTGCCTTCAGCTCAGGTCATGATCCCGGGGTCCTGGGATCGAGCCCCGCATCGGGCTCTCTGCTCAGCGGGGATCCTGCTTCCCCCTTTCTCTCTGCCTGCCTCTCTGCCTACTTGTGATCTCTGTCTGTCCAATAAATAAATAAAATCTTAAACAAATTAGGAAGTTTAGAGGAGGTCTGGGCAGAATGTAGGAGAACCACAAGGGCTAACTCAGTAATCTGGGGCTACTCACAGCACAGCCATTACCATCCCTAGCTTGAGGGAACAAGGGAATTGGAAAGGTTTTCATCACAAGGAAAGAAAGAGTTGAGAGAAACAGTGATCTTCACCTGAGAAACTAGCCAGCCTGAAGAGAACCTATCAGAAAGAAGCCAGGGGAGTGAAGGTCTTGACCACCCTCTACTCTCTCCCTCCCATCTCCTGCCTGGATACCCCACTGGCTGAACCTGGTCAGAAGCCAGAGAGCAAGTGAGCCCACTGATGTAGTTCATACAGGATTGGGGTGGTAAGCAATACACCTGCTCAGGGTAAAGAGGGGAGAGCACATCCAATGGGGCAAATGGAAGATTTCCTACGCACTAGGTTATGCTAGAGTCACAAGCAACCTCATCAGAATCACTTGAAGAAAGTAGAAAGGAGGAAATAATAAAAGCCCAAATCAGGACAACAGAAAACAAAGGTACAATTAACAGCAATAACCCAGGCAAACATTTGTTTTTGAAAAAAGAATGATAAAAAGGGTCGGCTGAGAAGATGGCGAAGTAGGAGGTCCCTAAACTTGCCTCGTCCCAGGGATACAACTAGATAGCACTCATGTCAGC
>RCUC01154035.1:0-51380 GCA_003697995.1 Taxidea taxus jeffersonii | reverse complement strand
TTTTTTTTTTCTTCTCTTTCCACACTTTTTTTTTTTTTAAATTAGAGATGCTTACTTAGTTTCATAGCTTTGACTAACATGCATTTGTCAGGAATGTATCAGCCAACCCTTGTGCTTACACAGGTAACTTCTAAATCTCTATCCTTAGTATTTAAATTTCTCTTCTCTTCTATTCTCACAATTGAAACTCCATGGTAGACATCTCAAATTCCCAAAATTACTAAAATAAATAAACAGAAACATGAAACAACCCATAGGATGCCTACCCCGAATATTCTCCCACACTGACTTTTTTTCACCTCCTGCTTCTTGTTAGTGGTCCCACAACTTTCCAGGTTGTGAATGCATTTTTAATTTAAGTGGTTGCCAAATTTTGACAACGTCTCCTCCATGCTGTTTCTCAGACACATTCTCTCTTCCGCATCCCCCTTGAAAAAAAAATTAATTCATATCATCATTCCTTCTCCCCCACATTATACTGTATAGGTGCAGTTAGATCTCCTTGGTTTCAGAATCTTTTTTTCTTATTCATCCTGCTCAGATGCTGTCAGAACACTGTTCTCAGCAACCTGTGGATAGAAGTATGATGATTTGATTTGCTGATATATTTCTGAAAATTTTTGCATCTGTGTTCATGACTGTTAACCACCTTTTGATACATAGGAACTGCCATTGTAATTCCATGGTGGAATTATTTCAAGTAGTGTGCAACTCAGTGTGGATGCATTTGTCTAGCCTATGAACAACTCAGGAACATTAACTCTCATGTTCATTTTTGTGTTATTCTAGAATGCAGCAAACTGTGTGACAGATAGTCATACATTAATAAGTGTTCATTCAGTCAGCTGACCAGCTGAATGATTAATTGTATGATAACTAAGTGCATTTAGCCCTCATGTACATTATGCCTGGAACTGGGTTGGCTAATGGAGACTGAAGGTAAATAACCAGGACTCTGTCCAAATGGGCATCACTGGATATTAAATGAATCACAGTAACTTAGAATTGTTATAAATACAATAAGTACCCTAATTTCAGAGTACTGATAAAAGCAAAAATGGATCAATCAGCAAAATCCTTGTTTGAAAGCTAATTCTCTATAATGAAAAACAAGTTTTCCAGTAGATATTCAGGGTTTTCAAAGAGCATAATTTATAAGTGAAATGTTTATCTAGCTCACAAATAAAAGGGTTAAAAAGTGCAGCTTGTGGGGATTTTTGTGAGTGTGGGATTTTTCTTTACTTCTGTAATCATTCATTTTAATTTAGTTCTTTCCCCATTTCCCCATTTCATCACTGACATTGATCTAAACTCCATAGTAAACAATGACATGGATACTCACAGTATGAGTAAAGGTCTGGTAAGAAGTGTTTGCAGTAACAAAGGTACGACAAATGTCTGTTGTGGGTTTTACTATTCAAGGGCAACAAAGAGCCTTGTCACAGGAATCTGAAGCATAGAGGCAGAAAGAAAGTAGTTATTTAAGAATTAAAAGGGTATTGGGTGGGGTTAGTTGTTTATAAAGATATTCCTTCATTCAGGATGTCATTTACTGAAAAAATGTTTGCCAACTTCTTAGTATGTGCTGGCCTCTATGCTAAGCACATCAGAGATGAATAAACCATGGTTTGTATGCCTTCAAGGAACACACAGTCCATGGGAAAAGGTAGGTATGCACATAGATAACTAGCAGCATCTAGCATAACATAGGTGCTCTTTTATTTTTTCATTTTTTTAAAGATTTTATTTATTTATTTGACAGAGAGAGAGAGGTCACAAGTAAGCAGAGAGGTAGGCAGGCAGAGAGAGAGAGGGGGAAGCAGGCTCCCTGCTGAGCAGAGAGCCCGATGTGGGGCTCGATGTGGGGCTCGATCCCAGGACCCTGGGATCATGACCTGAGCCAAAGGCAGAGGCTTTAACCCACTGAGCCGCCCAGGCGCCCCAACATAGGTGCTCTTTTAATTACTTACTTACTGACTATCCATCTCTTGCCAGATACGGTTCTAGGTACTTGGGATATAGCACTGAACCAAGAAAGACAAAAGTGCCTGACCCCAGATTACTTCTATTCTAATAGGGGAAGAATTTAAAGGTTCTGAGAGAGAGAGAAATTCTAATACAGATAAAATGAGAAATACAAGTAAAATCTTACTAACATCCCAGGAATAAGAGAACTGTTACATGGGATTAGGGAGGGTCAAGGAAGGTGAGCCGTAAGTTACAGTCCCAATTTATGTTGTTCTCTCTTCTTTTTTTGGAGATTCAAAAGAAATGCAATTCAAGCAGAAAAGAACAGGTGAGTCACAGTCTTCAGTGAGGCAGGCGAGTGTGTGTGTACTGGATCATTAAGCCTTTATTGTGGCTGGATGGGCTGGATATGTGGCTGGGAATATGGAGACACAAAGTTGGAGAGTTACAAGGGAGCCTAAGGACTTCAAGTTCATGACAGTGTAGCTTGGATTTTGTCTCAAAGGCAGAAGAAAACTAGTGGAGATTTTAAAACAGAAGAATGATGTTATTAGGGTGGTGTTTTCAGAAAGATGGATATGGTAGTATCAGTGAGGACAAGAAGAAGGGATTGGAAGCCAAGACATCTTTCTGTGAATTTAAAATAGTGAATAAATTACACATGGACCTATTTTAGTCTAAGAACTGAAGCTGACATTTGTCTCCATGGGTTGTGCATCAAAGTTTGTGATCTTGAAGAAAGCACCAAGATACTGGAGAAGAATATTCTGGAAAGGCTTCACTGCCTCCTTTGACATTTATAAAGTTCCTGAGGAAGTTCTGCTTTCTCTGGGGAATAAATAACATTCAGGAGGAGGATTTCAAAGTCCTCACCACCTGCTTGAGTCATGGGTGGCAATGGGTCCATGCTCAGCACGGTGTGTGAACCTGATGGCTTTACCTCGAAGCTCGTATCTGCCTCTGTGAAAAGGGAAGACATTTTGGTTTCCCAAGTATCTCGCTCCTTCTCATTTCAGAAGTTATTCCTGCACCTTATTTTTGATCTCTTCAAGCTGAAATGATAAAATGGGGATAAAATGCGGAATGAATAGAAGACACCATGGCTTTGCTCGTCATACTTATTGTCAGGAGAGGGAGAAACTGAGGAGGAAACAATACAGACAAGGTAGTAACAGGCATTTAACTGTCTCCCAAGGGTGCCAAACAGGAAAGTTGACACCTTTGTACATACCCAAGGCCAGGGCAAGTTGGGAAATAAGAAAAAACAAAAACAAAGCAAAAGATAAGACACAAGGAATAACAACATTAAAAAACACACAAACACACAGGCGGCTGTTAAGTTGTTCCCAGCCAGCTCAGTGTAAAAACGTACCAAATAACTGAATGGGCAGATGGAGGGGAAGAATCACCCAAAGCCTTAGGCTAGGTCTCTGACACAGCCTTGTAGAGAGAGCATCCTGGAGCCTGGTGTGAAAGACCTAGGCTTTTTTTTTTTTTTTTTTTTTTTAGGGTTCCTTATATTGCTAAACTCCCTCCCCCGCCCCTTCCCCTCTATCAATTCACTGGACTACTTTGGAAGTACCAACCTTCCTGTGGGTTTTAGGTACAGAGAAACTTCCAAGACAGTGTTTTAGAATGATGTGGCTGTGGAGAGCTACAGAATATTTGGGAAATTATATTAATTTTCAAAAGCTGGATTATTTACTCTGCCTTAGTTGTTCCTATTTACTTAGGCACATTTGTCCCTCTGGCATGCTTTTCCCTGTGTGGTGAACTTCTAGTCATTCCTGAAGACCCAGTTGGGCTTTAAGTCCCATGTGAAGCTTTCATTTTCCTTCTCAGCCTAAAGCTATTCTTGATTTTGTAATTCCAAGGCTTTTGTATATATTTTCATTTCTAAACAATATAAGGCATTTAATATTAAATATCTATCTTTCCCTCTAACTAGACCTGAGGTTTAGGGCTATCTGACTTATCTTTGTTTTCCCCATAGCACATAACATAGCCCTTGATCCATTAGGGGCTGACAAATAAAATAAACAAATGGGTGAATGAATTGATTGATCTCTTGCCTATTCTTCCTGTCACTATACCTGTAACTAGTACTTTCTAGAGTACTTTGAGGACCTGCCACTCCCATGCACCATTTTTGGGGCTCATCCCGTGGGAATTTGCCTGGCCTTTGCCAGATAGGTCTTCTCTCTTTTTTTGGCTGGCAAGTGATCAGACCTGGGTGTTGGAAGTCAGGTTTACCACTGAGTCACAGTGCCTCTGGGCACTGTGGTTCTACTCCGTGTGAAAGGTCTTTCTGCAGCATTCTTGTAAGGTGAGCTTTCTAATTAGCTTTCCCTTATAAGGTGCCAGAGGGGACGATTGGTCAGTATTGGGGCCCACAGATGGGGAAACAGTGGCCAACAGACTTTGCCTAAGGCTTTTGGGTGGGCTGGAGGCTCACGGTTAACATGTGGTGAGAATGGAATGACTCAGTGTTCTATTTCCCACCCTGGGTGTCCTCATCCATCAGCGCTCTTCACTCCACCAGACCTGAACCTCAAGAACATGGAACAGAATGATGTGAATCTGTGACTGAGCTACTGGCTACATTCTGCTTTGATACATGGACACACAGGTTATGTGACTTTGTCTTTAAAGGGCTAGAAGAGTAGAGGATCCTTCACTGACTCCCTTAGATTCCTTGGTTGGGATTCTCCCCAGGCAAAGCGTACCTGGAGGCCTAAGAATTTATAGAATCTTAGAGAAATGGAGTAATAACTGAACAGCAATAACACTCTTGCGCATTATGCCTTTTGACTATTTAAAAGACTTGTATTCCACTGTATACAGCCTTATGAAATATGAAGTTTAAATGACATCTCTTTAGGATAAAATTAATATGTACTTCTGCATTAAAATGGGAAAACATTAAAAGAAAAAAAATGTTTACTTATAATCCTACCGTTTAAAAATAACTACTGTTGGTTTTAAGGATTTCTACTTTACGTATTTTCAGCATAGTTCTGCATAGCATAAGAAAAGGATAACCATAAACCTTGAATAATGGTTTATAGGGGTTAAGACTGTAAGGTGTCTTGAAGAGTGGTTTAAGAATGGAAGAATTAAGTAGTCTGATCATTTACAATGTGTTACTGGCTACATCTTAAAATTTCTATCAATCCTCAGTTTTTCTCCCCAAAGAAGGCAAGAGAATTCAAAGCCAATGTCAGCACTATCTCAAAGCCATGAGATGAAAGCTGATCTTTAAATTCCAAGTATTAGTGTGATAGAAAATTCATGTACATTTAATGAGTAAAGACACAAGTTAAATTAACCTTTAACTTTAAAACATGCTTCCAGGATTCCTATGAATTAAGAGACTATTTAATGAATTATTTGCTTGATCCATATCCCTTTCCATTTGGCCCCAAATTTCGCAGACTAAGAAGGGAAAGGCCAGGCTCAGGTTTGGGAAAGTAGCTCAAAAGACAGTGAACCGAATGGATCGGCTATCATTTTGGTCCAGAAAATAGCCAATGAATGGATCATGCCATCAACCAGTCGTGCACGAATAGTTAGCTGTAGCATAAAAGGTAGTTTTCTGCTTTCAGATCTCATGATTTGAACACCCATATTCTGTGGGACTCACACCCTCTCCTCTGATGCCCAGATATTGTGACAAGGAACAAGGGAACTCCACCTGGAATGGGCAGAGTTTGAAGGAGCTGGGATGATGTCCACGTGGTCATCATTCCTCGTGGTCTGACCATTCCTCATGGTCAGAGGAATGAATGGCACCCACCTTCAGTACACACACCTCCAGCCTGAGGAAGTGGCTGAGGTAAGAAAAGAAGAGGATTCTGGGTTCTCATCTTTTCATCTTTGGTCTATGATCTATTGAGATTTTTAAAATTACTATGTATTTATTTTGGTTAGAAGTTTTCTTCTATTTAGGAAGGAACTTTGATTAGGTGGGGGGTGGGGGGTGGGCAGCCAGAGGAACCAGAGTAAGGTGTGGAGGAAAAAGGCCCAAGCCAACAGCACTGGCTTAGTCCTGGGCTCTGGTCTAAGGGAGAGAGAGAAATTTTCTATCTACTACTTGGTGTAGAACCAAGTTTAACATGAAAACCAAAAGGCTCACAGGGCAGAAGTTCCATCCAGGAATAAAGATGGGGCATTAGCTGGGCCATTCTTCATAGTGTGTCATATTGTGGATTGGCAACAAATGACAGAAGACATCTCTGGTCTGTAATTTATACACATACCTGAACATTGTTGTTTAAACGGAACTCTGTGGAGGAACAGCGATGGAGATGATGGGAGTGACTCTAATTACTCCTAGCCTATGGGGTGTGTTCTGTCTGCCCCTTGACAGGCATCGTCCCCTCTACAACCCTGTAAGATCAGTCTCGTGTATTCACTTGCGCGGATGAGAAAGATGAGGTTCACACTGAATGTGAACCAATCTCCCAAGATCACCTAGCTCTTTAGTAACTGGGCCAGAAAATGGGGTTTTCCCAGCCTGTGAACAATCTTTCATTACTTGCTCTCCTGGTTCCAGGTGACAGCTTTGCATTCGGTTTATTGTCTCTGCTACAGCCCCTCAGCAGAGAATGCAGGGTGCAAAGCCTGGGGTTTCTGGAGACTTCTGCACCTCAAGGGTCAGGGCTGCCAAGACCTCAGGAACAGATCCAGCTTCACCGGGTGGCCGAGCTGGGGGTGGAGTGCAGCACAGGCTGCAGCCTGAAGGAGAGCATGCACCTTCTTCAATGGCAAATTATTTCCCGAAGTGTCCTTGAAGCAGAGGGGAAGTGGGGGGAGGCAAGGGAAGAAGGGCGGCGGGGGCAGCAGGACGGGGCCTGGGTGGGATGCAGGAGGCCTATAGCTATTTCCTGTCTGCGTTCAGGGCAGAGCAGAGCTCACTTATCTGCCTTCAGTCCCAAAAAAGTACTTGTGTTATTACTAATTAGAAAAGAGATTACCTTTTTACAAAAGTGGCACCAATATCCCGCCACCCTGAGTAAAAGCAGGATGAAGATGAAATTATTTTTCTCTCCCTTCTGTCCCACAAAGCCAACGCCCCCCAGGAAAAATGGTCCTCTCCCAGCAACACTCCAGGAAGGCAGTGGAGCTGAGACCATGGCTGGCTTCCCCGTGGGGGGTGGGGGGAAACAAATGTGACAGTTAATTACATCAGCCCAATTAGTGAGGGCACTCACCTTGGGACCTGCCTGCCTACCTCTGTCTGGAAAAGGGCCCCTGGGCCTTGGTGGGGAAGCTGGTAAATTGGGAGGTAAATGTCAGCAGTGACTTCCCCTCACAGCCCTCTCGCCTTGGAGATAAGAGAGCGAACTGGAAACAGACCAATCTGTTCCAGCATAGTCTTCGAAGCAGCGGCCTGTCCATCTTAATGGTTTTCAGATCATTCCATTGGGCAGGAACACAGTCTTCCCTCAGCACCTCATGAGGGATCAGAGGTGGTGCCTTATCAGATTCTGCCTTGGGTAATGAGGCTGTGTTTGCCCTATCTCCACGGAACAAGGACGAAGGACAGGGCCCTGTCTGTGGAATGGGCAGCTGTTTTCCTTGGCTCTACGCTCTCACTTTCCACCCTCACAGGGAATCAGAAGTCTGGGCTCCAAGGCAAAATCTAATGGCCCACTGAGCACTTACCTTGAGTGAGTTGCTTAAATTCTCTGAGTTTCGGTTTTATATTTGTTAAAAAATGTGATTCTGCAAACTTCAGTGATGGAGAATACCCCGTGCTTGGCAGGGCGGTGGGGAGTGAGGCATGGTTACAAAGGGCAGCCTGTGGAGGGTCCTGGGTCCGGTGGCAGCCACGGGGCCTGCTGCCGTTGTCAAGACCCATAGAACCATATCCCGAAAAGGGTATGTACATTTACAACATAAATCATAAGAGAGTGATGAAAATAACTTTTCACAGGTCAGTTGTAAGGATAAAGATGATAAACATTTTGAGTGTACCTGGCACAATGAATGGCTCGTGTATGTCCCAGATATATAACATGTTTTTTTTTTCCTTTCTTTCAGAGGCTTTTTTCCTCATCCATAAAACTGGCATTAACATATTACTTCTTACAAACCGAACAAGTCTTCGCTTCTTCACAAGCATGGTGCAATGATAATATGAGACTATGAATACAAATTCTTTACCAGGGCTCAAGATGTAGCCATTCATTCATTCATTCACATTTTAAATGCCTTTGCTGTGTTAGGTCCACTTGGATGTCCTGCTGGATCAGCATAATATGAGCTAGTCCCAGTCCTAACACTGCTCCCAGTCCAGGGAGGGAGACAGACATGAAAGCAGTATAGTGAATGTTATATAAAATGTTATATATGTTATATATATAGTGAATGTTATATATATAATTATATGCATATAATTATATATATATATATATATATATATATAATTCAACTATAGGTGAAGTCCCAGTGGCTTTGGAACATTTCTAAGGGCATATATGGTAGCCCCTTACATAAATATGTTCTGAAATGAGGTTTGGAAGACAAGAAGGAGATGGCTCAAGAAGCAGCTGGGAAGAGGAATGGTACTGTAGGCTGAGGAAACTATATGTAGAAAGATCTGGAAGTGAAGGAGACCAAGGCTCATTCCAGAGCAGAACATCTTATAGTCCGGTTGGGGTGGGGATGGATCATTTTGAAGATTCAAGCCTTGGCCGTGGGGTGGACTATGTAACTATTAAGAAGGCTTCTAGTCCCATGAATATATATTTCTATGACCTCCTTGGCTCCCTCTTGGCACTCACTTGGAGGCAACTGGGGCCTTGATCTTCTTTTCTCCTTAAGTATCTGGGGATACTTAAGTGAGTGTGACCTTGTAGATTCCTTGCATTGGCTTTTGTATATCACCCGGCTTCCAGCTGAGGTTTTCACCACCAGGTGGGAGGTAGCAGGAGTGATGGAAGAGATTCAAATCCTCTAAGGCTGCTAGATGATGTCAACCCAATTACCAGAGACAGCACTATCTGCCTGGTGATGGCCCTCAGGGATTTGCACCTGGGGGATCTGGGTGGAATTCTTTGATGTGACACTTGGCTGGCAGAAGTTCGGTTCCTCCCTGGCTCTTCTTTCCTCTCCTGGAAAGGAAGCAGCATCAGCAGTGGGACGAAGGCCCCATGACCTTAATAGAGTTGTAGCAAGTCCAAGGAAATCCTGCGGATGTGGGTATTCTGCTGAATACATGCTTAACAATGAGGACTCCTATTCTACCCTGATGTACCACGGTGGATAGACTAGTTACTAAAAGCTTCTGGGCTATTTATAAATAGCCCTTTCCCCAGCCTGGCCCCTGGACCACCCCAAACCCTGCCACCCTAGGCACCTCAATCCCTTTTCTAGAACCCCTGGGATAGCCTCACAATCCAGCAGCTGATGGGGTAAATCCTGCCATGAAGGACGTCCCTCAGATCCTGCCCCAGCACTTTATTTGCTCTGATGGTTAAAGGACAATTGTCAATATCACTTCTCTAAAAGACAGAGGACAGGAGCGCTTGGGTGGCTCAGTCTGCTAAGCATCTGCCTTTGCTTCAGGTCATGATGCTGGGGTCCTGGGATTGGATTGAGCCCCATGTCTGGTTCCCTGCTGAGCGGGGAGTCTGATTCTCCCTCTGTCCCTCTTCCTGCTCATGCTCACTCTCTCTCTCACTCTCCAATAACTAAATTTAAAAAATAAGTAAAAATAAAAGAGAGAGGACAATTGGTCAGCTGACTTCCCTGGGCAAATCATTTTTTCTTTCCGGATTTCTATTAGTCAATAAAAATAAAAATTATTATCATTTTATTAGTTATGTGGGGTTTTTAGACTTGTTGATTTCTCAGATCTTTTCTACCTTTAACATGTAAATTTACGAAGAAATTCAGGATCCTGTATCTGTGGTCTCTCTGGTTCCAGAACATGTTCCAGGGGAAGGCATTGATAGTCTGCACCTGATATTTGTGGGAACTTCTCAGAATCATAGATTCACAGCCCTTCAAGCTAGGGGCACCCTGAGTCCACCCAGCAGGCTATTTGGAATGTTCTATGGAGACCACAGAGGTAGATGAGTGGGGTGAGCAGACAGGGCTCCAAAGTCCAGATTCCTGCTTCAACCCAAGCAGCCTGATTTTTCCTGCTTTATGCAGTAGTACTCGTCCCAAAATTTTATTTAAAAATGTTTCTATGTCTAAGGAACAAATCCTAAAATCCTTAAATCATGCCTTGGCAAGCTGTTTTCACTATGGTTTTGACAAGATTATTTAACGTCTTGGAGCATCAGTTTCCTTATCTGTAAAATGGAACCAATGCAATGGTATTATGCTTAAAAGGTTTGGGAGCATGACAAAGCATTCAACAGCACAACAAAGCATTCTGTCATGAACTCGGGGTTTGTTATTTATTAGCTGGATCTAAATCCAATCCATGTTTACTTCCTTGAGGCGGGATCCGAGTTTCCAGAGCTGCTCTGAGAAGACTCAGAAGGATGGTAAACCTACACATACATGTAGGCTCGCGTGCGCGTGCGCGCGCATACACACACACACACACACACACACATACAGAGGTACACCATCAGGAAAGGCCAAGAGCTCATTTCAAATGTAACAATTACACTTGCAACACTTGCTACTGCTGTGTTACCAAACAAGATGACAACAGCAAAAACTTATTCAACCACAACTGCAGAGGGCGATCATGCAGATAAGCACCACAACACAGTGGATTTGGTTACTGCAGAATAACTGGCTGATGTTCCAGGGCTCAGGTTTGTAGCCACACAGTAGCTGTATAGGGGAAGCTGAATAACCGGTCCGGTGCCCCACACTCAGGGTGTGGTGGCTGCAGCACCTGAAGAGTCTGCTTTAAATGGACTCACCCAGCCTTTGCTCCCTCCTTCCAAGTACCCTCTGCAGGACGGTGGCTGCCTTGTTTCTCCCATCTGAGATAGCATGGTAATAGGTAAAAAGTGTGTGCGTCTTAAGTCCAATTACTTCCCATTTCTGAAGGGCTGATGCATTTCCAAACAGGACAGCCTAGAACCTCCTAGAATCTCCCTCTGTTAAACTCTCCATTCTCATATGACTAATTTGAGAATCCACCCACTCTGGGGGCCATTTGGTGGGTGTGAAGAAAGATTTGCAAACAGCGTTCTAATCACAAATTGTATCAGTGCAGAGCTTTGTAATCTGATGGGGATTGGCCCGCCCTTGGTGTCATTTTCCAGGCTCCTAGGACAATTTATCCCTGGTCTGAGGTTCAATGCTAGTCCCGTAATGAATTGTCTGGGTCAGCTTGGCTCAATCATCTGCCCTCTTTGCATTTCCTCACGTACAGACTCCTGCTGTCTCTTGTATGTATTGTATTTTTTTTTTAAAAGATTTTATTTATTTGACAGAGAGAGATCACAAGTAGGCAGAGAGGCAGGCAGAGAGAGAGAGGGAAGCAGGCTCCCTGCTGAGCAGAGAGCCCGATGTGGGACTCGATCCCAGGACCCTGAGATCATGACCTGAGCCGAAGGCAGCAGCTTAACCCACTGAGCCACCCAGGCGCCCTGTACTGTATTTTTTTTTTCCCCAGTTGTAACTTGCACAATGCTTCTCTTTGCTTGTTAATGTTTTCTGGCTTTCAAGCCCAGTTTAATAACTTTATAACTTTAATAACTTTAGATTCTGCTTCTTCCCTAACATTGACTGGTGGGCTTAGAGAATACTACGGCCTGTACTGTCCTTAAAGAGCACCGAATCCAATGCCTTTACCCCGCAGTTGGAGAAAATAAGAGCTAGAGGGTGAAAGAACTCAAATCCAGAGCAGCTAACCTAAAACTCAGATGCTCAGTCAGGTGTCCTGCCTACTCTGTGCCTTCACTCCTTCACTGAATCATGTATGCGTGCCTTCAGTAAATATTTCTTGAGTTCTGCTCTGTGCCATGTATGATTTTAAAGTCTGGAAATAACAGTGATGCATAAAATTCCCGCCCTAGAAACTACATTTGGAGTGGAGGGATACAGGTAGACAAAATAATTTAGGTGAACTGTAAAGAGGTGGTCAGTGTTGCGAAAAACTATAGCAGAGAGGGAATGTCAGCTGCAAGAGTTCAAGTATAAGGAGAGGTTCCAGAAGACCTCCCAAAGAAGGGGAACTTTCATCTGATTGCTGGACAGGGGCGGGGTGGGGGGGGATGAGCCGTGTGAACAGCTGAGGGGAGAAAGAAACAGGCACAAACAACAGTGCCTACAAAACAGTAGTGTGTACAAAACAGTGCGTGCAAAGGTCCTGAGGCAAGAACATGCTGGGAATGTTCTAGGAGCAGTAAGGAGGCCAATGCCACTGGAGCGGAGTAAGGAGGGAATATAAAGGAGGTGAGGGCAGAGAGATGACTGGCTCAGTCTCTTGGGCCATTGAGGTGGAAAACCAGTGAAAGATTTTGAACAGAGGAGTGACATGGGCCGGCTTATGATTTGAAAGGATTATTGGCTTTTGTGTTGAATACACTGACCAGGGGCAACAGTGGAAGTAGGGAGAGAAGTTAGGAGGCTGCTGCATCTGCATTCATTCAGGGAGAGACAAAGGTTACTTGGACCAGGGTGGAGAAAGAGGAGGTGACACTAAGACAGCTACTGTGGAAAGCAGAGAAGATGGACTTGAACTCAGTAATTAGGAGATTGAGAAGTATCCTGGAAGAGAACAAAGGCTGGAGCCCAACTACGCAGCAGAGAGACTGGACTTAGCTTAGGGCCATACCAGGTCAGAGGAGGGTTCCTAGAGGAAGAAGCATCCAAGACTAGAATGGACATGGGCTGTAGGGTGACCAGCTGTCCAGGTTTGCCTGGGGCCATCCTGGTTTTAACACTCTTAACCCTCCCCACCCACCCTCTGGGACCTGGGGCAGTTGGCCACACTGCCTGCCTCAGTGAGCTAGTGAAGCTTGGGGAGGTGGGAGCCTGAGAGCTGAGGGTGCTCCAGACAGAGAGAACAGAGGGCAAACACCTGAGAGGCAAGAGAGAACAGTATGTGGGGTGGATTACGGGGAGGAGAGACTGTAGACAGGGGCCCCGATGAGCCTGGTTTTGTAAGCCTTGAAAATAAAATAGCCACAGAATTTGTTTTGATGTCAGTGGAAGGGTTTGTTGTTGTTTTTTTCTTTTAAAGATTTTATGTATTTATTTGAGAGAGAGTGAGAGAGAGAGCACAATCTGAGCAGGGAGAGGCAGAAAAAAAGAAGCAGGCTCTCCGCTGAGCAGGGAGCCTGACATGGGGCTCAATCCCAGGACCCTGGGATCATGACCTGGGTCGAAGGCAGATGCTTAACCCACTGAGCCACCCAGGCACCCCAGCAGAAGGGTTTTAAGCAAGGAGTGGTAACACTAATAATTTGGTAGTTCCTTCTTTCATTTTCTTACTTGTAAAAGAGCTATACAAAGACCCACATCATTTATAAGCTTTTAATCCCAAGTGAAGAGTAAGAAATCCACAACCAGAGTAGGAAATAAGTTTGTATTCCGGCTGAGTGTTCAACAGCAACCAGGAGTCCTCATGGCCAGTCAGGTCATCTTCTCTATGGGACCAGATCATTCCCGCCCCCCCTTTTCTCTGTTTGCTTTGATAACATTGTTTCCCTAGGCTCAAAAATCTCAGACTCATAATTTTAATCTTCTTTTTGGTGAGTCTGTCAGCCTTATTTCTTTTTCTTCAGCATGTCTCTCCTTAATCTTTTACTCTCTGGCCCCACTGCTGCCAGTCGGATTCAGGTTGTCCTCATGTTGTGCCTTGGCAATAATGGACTAAGGAGTGTGCTTGTGTGTGTCACAGAGGACAGTGGGTGTGGGTGTGGTGGAGGGTGATGAGATTAGGCTTCTCTGGGTGCAGGCAATAAGGAGATGTGTTGTCTATAGGGAATTTATTTATTTATTTAAATATATATATTTTTTAATTTATTTGAGAGAGAGAGCACAAGCAGGGGGAGTGGCAGAGGGAGAGAGAGAAAGTCGGCAAAGGAAAGAGAGAAGCAGGCTCCCCTCTAAGCAGGGAACCCTACTCAGGTAGATCAGGGGAGACTGAGACAAAGGCAGACACTTAACTGAATGAGCTACCCAGGTGCCCCATCTATACGGAATTTAAAAACAGTCATTTTAAAAGTCAGTCGGCTTTGTTTCATTTCTACATGCCAAGAATTAATGACAATCATAAAATCTCCCCACTGGAACAGAGCACTCCCATCTACTCTCTACCCCTGGCCTTGATTTCTGTAACATTTTCTTCATTGGTCTCCCTGATTCCTGTCCCTTTTCTTCCAATCCCTTGTAGATAGATAGCTGCAGCACCAACACCCATCATTAACTTCCCCAAACCTCAGAATCCTCCCTGAGGTTTACAGGATCAGCCCCAACACCACAGTCTAGCCTAGCTCTTGGTCAGGCCCTTGGTAATCCGAAGCCCACCTGACAGCTGAAACTGATCCTGTTACTCTGCATCCCAAGCTCTCTCTTCGCTGTGACAGCCTGTGTCATAAGAGCCTTGGTTTTCTGCTATGTGAGCTGGGATGAGACTGAGGTCTGGATTCCAGCACAGCCAGACACTGCTTGTGTGAACTTAAGCAAGTCACTTTCCCTCTGAAGGCCTCAATTTTCTTATTCATCAAATTAGGACCATCACAGGAGTAAAGCTGAAGTCACAGGATAGCAGTAAGGGCCAAATGAGATCCTGGTTGTGAGACCAGCCACCCATGGGAGGCAGGAGGCTCACGTGAAGCAAGGGAGGTCAGACCTGTTGGAGCAGCGGCTGCCAGGAATCGTGTCTATGGCCACAGCAGTGGAGGACTCTTTGCTTTTACAGTCCATTTTAAGTTCCTGCCTTGCATTTTCACCATTCCATATTCTACTCAGCCTTTAAAGGAACAGCTGTAGACTAACTTCCTCAAAAATTCCTCCTTTGCTGTTTAAGCCTGCCTCGATCTTACTCTCTCCAAAAACCACCAGGACATACATCCTCTGTGTTGACACAGGTCCCCTGCTATCCTCACATAGCACGTCTCTTCCCACCTGGCTTGTCTAATTACCTGGCTTGTCTCTTCTGTTTAGCAACCCTCTCAGGGTTGAACACACAGTCAGTGTTAAATCGAGACTTGTCAGAATGAATGAATGAATGAATGAATGAGTGAATAAATCTCTTTTTTTACCCCTTACTGCAAAGTATGCTGATAGTGCCATCTGCTGCTAAGCTTTGATTCTGTGTTTTCTGCACCATGGAAAAGAAAGTGAGAGAACGCTCAGGAAAAGGAATAGGAAAAAAAAATGTGCCTTCCAAAATGTTGGCTCAGAAAAGCCACTGAAATGTCCCAGTGAGGGAGGTGAGGAGGTCAGAAGGGCCCAATGAAGTTGCTGCAAGAAGGCCAGGATCTCCTTCTAGATTGGTGATTGGCAACCAAATTGGAATTAAAACACCTTTTCAAATTTGTAGAACAAGTTTCCCTTCTCCTGTGCCCTGGGCCCAGCATGAAGGGTGTGGTTTATGGTCAGAGAACATTTTTAAATCGAACTGTATGAAAATTAAGTTTGAAGATTCCAAGATGTTTCATGGGAGAATGCATTAAAAAAAAAAAAAAATCATGAGAGCTGAAAAAGCATTGCGGGAGAAATCATAGTCCTATCCGTTTTTCTTCTTTTTACACGTTTTCATGTAGTAAAAATAACAATTGCCTTTTAATGATTGCCTGCTAGATGTTTGACATTTTCCTTCCTCTGGCTCAATTAAATCTTCAGATAATTCAACAGATAAGTATTACTTGCTCTTTTGCAAAGACATTGAATATGAGGGGATAAGAAATGTGTCTGTAATCAGAGAGCTGGGAAAAGGCTGCAAATATTCCCTGTCCGGGGGCGGGGGGGAGGGCACAGAGCCTGCACTCTTCCTTGCTGCTCTACTCTGACTCTGTGATGGTTATCTGGATCAGGAATCAGGAGACCTGAATTTAAGTCCAGATTCTACTAGTAACTTTTGTAGAAAGTTGAGTCAATAATTTTTTTCTCTGGGCCTCTGCGTCCCCAACTCTAAATTCTATAAGGGGTGTAGGACCAGATGCTCTCCAAACTCCTTCCAGCATGGGAGTCCGCTGTTTGCGGTGGTCTTGGTTTGCTGAATTACAAATACAGAACTTTACTTTGTGATTTTCCCTTGAGCTTCCAACACTGGCGTTATCTTTCTAATCTAAAGAGCTCTGGACGGGTTAGTGTGGACTTCAGATAAACAATAACCAAAAGCACCCTATGCTGAGCTTTGAAGGCCACCTGATCTCTTTTCATTGAATTTGTAAATCATTCTGCATGTAAATGATGCTTTTCTCCCCCCACAACATTCAAAGCATATTGTATATTCTATGCTGATTCTGAAGGCTGTGTGGTTTGGAGATTTCCATATGTCAATTTGTCACCTCTGACATCTTTGACAAGTGGCCTTTACGTGTAAGTGCCTTGGTAGGCACCGTGTCCCAGGTTAACGGGCACACCTCGACAGAGCAGAGTCCCCAAAGACAAAATCTCCACATGGTGCCGAGCTTTTGAAGTGGCTCACTGGGGCTTCAAAGCCAAGTTCATGGTACAGGGAACAACATCTGATGTACTTTCATTACCCTTAGAGACAAAAATCATTACACAGATGCCAAATGGCTGAGAAAAAATCTGTACCCTGTGCTCAGCCCTGCGGCCTGGAAGTTCAGAGGAGGCTCCAAGTGCTCCCTGGGAGGAAACCGGTGCATGTTTGAACAGACCCGTAATCATACCTGGCACACTCAGCATCCCAGGAGCAACCATCTTGCTGAAGACAGTAGCCTCCTTCTAGATTTCTGCTGGGGTATGCGGAGGGGTGAGTCTTGGGGTCACATAAGTCCATATGGATTCCTCCTGCCTTCTAACAATTCCTAAAAAAAAATGGTGAGAGCTGCACAGTGTCCTGACAGGGTCTAAACACTTAGTTTCCACTCAGGAGATGGACATCTACTGTGACTTTGACTTACGGCAAAGTATTCATCTACTCTGGGCTTCTTTTTCCCTATATGTGAATCACAACCTTGTCTACTGGAAGGTAGCAAAACACTCAGTGACCACCATGCCATACACAATGAAGGGAAGTGGACGCTGTTCCAGGAATCTTGACACTCCCCGGTCAAGAGAGGGCCAACAATGCCTTCATGACTGTTCTTCACTTGTGTTAAGTAGCTAAAAGCAGGACACATTTCAAATTATGACTACTCAGAACCAAATTTGCTAAAAAATGTGATAACTTTATCTTGGATACCGAGGGAAGAAAAAGCTTAACAGGTCTTACTTGCTTACCAATATTCACTTCAAAGAAGTGTGATTGTAATTCCTATTATCTTGAGAGAATAACAGGTCTTGAAACTCTGAACTTCAAATCGAGTAGAAATACTGGTGTCTGTTCAGCAAGTGTGTGGAATGCTGGAACATCATGAGAGCCCAGGATACTACTCTGGTGATCAGAAGCCTTGAAGTTGGCTTCTAAGCCTCAGGGCTCTATAATTTATTCTAAATCTAAGCAATGTAATTGCCTAAGACCTTCAAAGGCATTTAAAACGTTGAACAAACCAAAAACGGGTACAGGGACCAAACAGAGTAAGTGTGATTAGACACATGACATGACGTCCTGTTCAGCCCTTTGGCTTGAAATGAGGCAAATGGCCCCATTAACTCCTGCTGGAGATGGTTTACTTCCAAGGATTCCTAAAGCCTCTGAAACCCTGTTCCCTGCCCGACCTTAGAAGAGATGTCCTCCCTAAAAGTATTGCATAGGTTTCTGGCTTTACTAAAAGCTTGACTGATTTTACCAAATGCTTTAGGCTTTTCAGACAATGCACCTAACTATCCTCAGGTGGACTGGGATACGCTCATTTTTCCCATTGCTGAGATGAAAGGTGAAGACTTTGAGAGAGTGGGCTGCCTCCAGGGCATGTGAGATAGGAATTTTCTCAGACTTGCAGGCAGAGGACTAGGCCACTGGAAGAGCCCCCTGAAGGATGGGTTTCACTTCTGCTTCCCCTGACACTCGCTGCTCCTCTGCTTTTTAGTAAGTATCATGGTACTTGGTAGCTTCACCCCACCCACTTAAATATACCTCCTCCTAAGGAAATAAAATAAAACTTCCCTTTAAACTGGTATTTATTTGGATTTTCACAGCGTTCATTAAAGTGCTTTCCCAGGGCAATCTGCAGTAAAGATCCCATTCCACCCCCTCTCCGGAACACCAGCTTTTATATGAACCCTCTCTCAGACAGCTTAACGTTTCACAACCCTGGAAATCATCCAGGTCAAATCCCATACTTTTTCAGTGGAGGACACTGCGGTGGAATAAGAGGTCACATGGTTCGTTTCTGCTGATCGGTGGCAAACCCAGGACTCAGGACCCCGCTTTCCTTTTTTTTTTTTTTGTCCCTGTTTCTATTATAACCCTTTATCACAGCACTCACCTCATTTTGTATTGTTTCATTTGTTTATATGCATTTTTTCTTTTAAGAATTAACACTTTTTAAAATTTTGTTATTATGTTACGTGAGTCACCACACAATACATCATTAGTTTTTGATGTCGCGTTCCACGATTCATTGTCTGCGTGTAATGCAAACAATCTTATTTTTTTTTCTACTTTACTTTGAATTCCTCAAAGGGAGGATGGAACCTTGGTCATTTTCGAATACCTCCTTAAACCCACTGCCAAGTAGCCAAAAACCATCTGATTAACGAATTCATGAGTGACCAGAGCTTCACCAGAACCCTCTGCTGCGACTATTCATTTTCCCTGTTTACAAAATGAAGATTGCTCTGATGTATCTCTCAAGATAATTGTGTAGTTACATATGATTGCCAAGTGCTTCGCGACCATAAAAAAGCTTTATAAATGCCAACCATGATTACAACCCTTTGAAACAATGGGATGTATGATTTACAAGTGGAAAAAGATGAGCCAGAGCAGGTAATGCCTCTTCCCTTGTTCTCATTTCTATCCCCGCCTACCATCAGGTAGTAATTCGGAGGTAGACACCACAACATGGGAGAAGAAGGGAGGGTTGAACTACAAGCTGGCTCAGGTTTCCAAAGCCCCTGCCATCACACTGCCATCAAGAGGGGAGAGCAACTAAATCTGACAAGAGGGGCCAATGACAAGAGCTCCCAGATAGATGGATGATAGCCAGTTCACTGTTGAAGTGGAGACCGGCATGAAGAAAGCAGGTGGGTGGCCCTTCCAAAACAGATGACTGAGGAGGGCCCATAAAGTGGAAAGGCTCTCAAACTCTACTCTTGTAACCATTTGTTCCCCCTCCTCTCAGGTACATCATATCAAGTGGCTAGAAGAGGTGTGTTGTATATTGAATGAAAGGACCATTCCGATTTTCCTCCTAGCAATGTGTGGCAGGAAAAGAGAGGGCAGGAATATCTTGTGTGGTTATTTTTCTTGGGAGCCCTTAACCACATTTTCGAAGGCAGAGGTGACTCGCCATGCCAATTTTTTACACGGCGGATGCCATCCACTGCAGAGCAAGCCAAGATGGGTGATCAGATTGCTCCAGACTTGGCGTTGTTTGGCCTCGCAGGTCAGCAGGAGGTACAGAGAACGTGGTGATTTTCCAGGGATGGGAGGCAAGGGCGAAGGTCTGACCCCATGAGTCTGCATCTCCAGCCCAGCAGTGAGCTCAAAGAGTGGTTGATGTTACATGTCTCAATGTGTCTGAAGAAATCAACCAGGTCCCAAACAAAACAGCCCTGTGTCTCATGTTGGAAACATCAAATTATCTGGGAGTAGGGGATTTGCGGGTGGGCTGTGGGACTAGGTGGGGAGGTCACTTCACATCGTGGGCTTGTTGGCAGGAGGAAGAGGGATTGTAACCAAGGACCTGAATCTAACTTGTGGTTTGGAGTTTTTGCCAAATGGCTCCTGTACCCCTGGGGAGTTCTGGATGTGAGAACAGTTAACAGTTTTCTCCACTTCTCAGCCATACCACCGTCAGTCACCTCAGAATGTTTCATTATTTGGCATAAGGAATTGGTGAGGTGGCCCCCATTACCTCCTTTCTTGACGTCAGTGAGGGAGTTGTTCCCTGTGGCTGTCTCATGTGAAATACTTCAGCATTTGTACTTCAATTAAAACTCACAGGTATATATTATTAAATGGTAGTGACTCATTTCATGGCTTCTTCTCAACTGAATAAGTGCCAAAAAGTGCTTTGAGCCCAGTAATGATGGAGACTGCATTAAGACTAAAATTTCTTGTCAAATAATCTGTATTCAGGGCTCTGAAGAAAGCACCTCACATATCCAAGAATATCACTCTGTCCCATGTCAGTGTTTTCTCAAGAAGAAATCTATGTTCAAGATTCTCTCTGCTTTGAAGGAAGAGGAAAAAGACACCTGACTAGAACCCTCCTTCCTTTTGTGAGCTTCATGAAGGCAGAGCCTGGCACATGGAGTTTTTTCCAAAGTGGGGCTGATCTCATTGAATTACACAACCCATATTCAATACATCTCTGAAGAGAGAAGGGGAAATATGCCTTCACATATCACTCAGCAGGAAGATGAGAGAGGAGCAAAAGTTCAGATTTTGTAAAAAATTGTACTTTTCTCTTCATATTAATCTATTATATTATATTTAATATGCCTGGAAGCATGGCCAAGGGAGCAGACAGCCCTGGTACTTTTTTCCTCCCTCCTGTTCAAAAGGCTGTGCTCCTACCTCACAAAAACATTCCAAGCTGAGTGATCACAGGCTGTAACTTCCTTTCACTGCTATCCATGTCCTCATCTGGAAAGCGGGCCTCAGGATCTGTACCCAGAACACCTCCTGAGTACTAGTGTGTGAGCAAGCTCTGGTTTAGAAGCACCCAGAGCAGTAAGAGGGCAAAAATAAAAGCTTTGTGAAACTGCAGGCTTTTCACCCAATGTCATCTGACAAGTGGAAGTCCTCCAAGTGGTTTAGCTGAAGAGGACTGGCCTTGAGGTCCTAGAAAGTGGGCCTTTCGGCCAGGGTGGTCTCCAGCACAGACAGTGCTGCTGAGTGAATGAGAAAAAGGCCCCCCTTCTGCACAGACCCACCTCTACAGGTCCAGAGGCTGGGGAACAAGCACCTTCTCCAGCCAAATCAAAAAAGGCACCCCTTCCTCTAGTGGCCACCGCCCTCGGCCAGACATTCTCACATAAACTCAACTTGACAACCCTGGCTCAGATAGGCTTCAAGTCCTCCGATGACACTCCCTAACTCTCTAAACATAATTATGTCCGGTTGGATGAGGAGCTGATTAAAAAATAAGTGAATGGGGGTGCCTGGGTGGCTTAGTGGGTTAAAGCCTCTGCCTTCCGCTCAGGTCATGATCCCAGGGTCCTGGGATCGAGTCCCATATCGGGCTCTCTGCTCAGCAGGGAACCTGCTTCCCTCTCTCTCTCTCTCTCTCTCTGCCTGCCTCTCTGCCTACTTGTGATCTCTATCTGATAAATAAAAATCTTAAAAAAAAAAAGATGGAGGGGCGCCTGGGTGGCTCAGTGGGTTAAGCCTCTGCCTTTGCTCAGGTCATGATCTCAGGGTCCTGGGATCAAGCCCCGTATCAGGCTCTCTGCTGGGCAGGGAACCTGTTTCCCTTCTCTCTCTGCCTGCATGTGATCTCTCTCTCTCCTCTGTCAAATAAATAAATAAAATCTTAAAAAAAATAATAAGTGCATTCGTGAATACACGGTGTCCCAGGTGTACAACAACACGGGTGGCCTGAAAAACAGGAATCACCGCCCTGTGCAGTCAGTCCGAGGCATGAGACGCAGACCCATACCACAGCTCTGGAGGCCTACCTCCACTTTCTGTGGGGCAGAATCCCCACCTCGGTGCCGAAGTCCCAGCCTCTCCTGGAGCTCCCATGGCACCCAGGAAGCGGGAACGACAAAGAGCCAAAGATTGTTTTCTTTGTTGATGCCTTGTTGCCAGAAAACAGAAATTAGATCTTGCCCAGATTCTCCTATCAGCAGATCTGCGTGCCAGCAAACACTTCTCTGTGAGACGGCAAACAGAGATCCACCTTCTCAAAGCTCAGGGAGTTTTAGCCCTAAAATTGGGTTTAAAGTTTTCAAATCACATAGACACAGAAGGAGCCCCTTTCCAAATCCTAAAATGTTTGCACAAGTAAATTTGGTGGTATTGGTGCCTATTTCTAAAATTGGCTTTGTCTGTATCTTTTATTGGTTTGGTGTTATATTTAAAGCAAGAGGCCGAAGGGCTTTGGGAAACAATTATAAGCTGGTATGTCATTTTCAGAAAAGGAAACTGAAGCCCAGAAAGGGAAAGAGAGTAGCTCCAAGTCACACAGCAGGGCATACTGGACCCAGCTGGGATTATAACCTAACGTTCCTTCCCTTCTCCCAGCTGAAGGCTGGGTGGAAAACAGATGGCACATAACTCACTGTGACTCAATTTTTCAGTCTCAAAGGATGAATGTGCTTAACCATTGACCAAGGTCATAAATGGCAACCAATAAATGTCATTTTTCAGTGGATGTTTACATCTGATGGTTTTCTAAAGAACTACTACCTGTACCAGTGCCCCTCCCAGAGGCAAGTAATCTCTCCCACCGGTTAGTAGGCTTTCCAAGACTGGAACCACTCCAGCCCCACCCTGAATAATGTCTTTGCAGGGCTTCCTTGGCATTCTGGCCAGGGACCAGACATTCTCTGGAGGAACACCTCTGCTAACCATTTCTGTGCCTTCAAAAGCAGTGTTTCCACTTTCCTTGTGGCCCTGAAACACCAGCAAAAGGAGTCATAGCCTGGTGTTGTCCCTGGGCTGTCCCCAAAGCCACAAAACCATCACCTAAAGACACACCAAACATTTGGGAGAAGAAAACTAAATGCCGGGTGTTAGGATCAGCCTCCCTGTATTAAACAATCAGACACAAGCACAAATCTGTGAACCGGAGAGCAGCCAAGACAAGGGACACCAAAACACACGCAGCTGAAGACGGGAATCAGTCTGAAATCCACTTGTCTTACAAAATGTCCCTTCTCACCAATGGGCCCCGCACTCAAGCAACATGTCAATGGTGTCCTGATTCAGGATTGAAGATTTTCTTCCAAAGGCACAGGGGTGAGGAGTCATTCTACTTCAACCCCCGAACAACCTTTTCTAAAGACACAAGTCTTAGGGCAGTCCTTCCTGCAGCACTGTGCAGGAGGAATCGAAGCTTCCAGTGTAAGTTTGCTCTCAGGGGAAAATACCAGGGCCAGTGACTCCACCAGGGCCCTGGCAATGCTGGGCCTCTCCATCGCCTGTAGCGCTCTTCTGAGAGGATGAGGGACACGTGAGGCAGTGCAGACCCCACTGGGTGCTCCTCAGACTCCAGCTTGTGGCCCCCATACTGGCAGAGGGTGTTGCTGATGGGCACGGGGCCCGAAAGTCTTCTGAGTCCAATCACATGCTAACTTTAGAACTGGAGCACGCAGGAGAGGTGTAGTTTTGCCAAGAACAAACTTATTCTTTCTGCCAGAGCTTTCGGATCTACAGCAAAGAACGTGTGTGTGTCTAAGTGTGTGTGTGCAGAGGGGATGGGGACAGAAGACTCCATGAGAGACTGAGACGGACAGGTTGAGTGAGGCAAAGCGAGCATCCTCAGGAACAAACAGTAGGGGGATCTGGCAACTGGCAACTCGGACTAACCTGTTAATTTATATCATGGCTCTGTACAAAAATAAAGGGGTTCTAATAAGATTAACAATTTAAATAAATATCTATAGAAGTTTTCTTTCCCTCATTTTTATAGCTCATCTCTGGGGTTGATATTCAGTTCCTGCTTCCCTTGTTGTTCCTGATCCAGGATGGCGATCACTTCATCAGCCTGTATTCGCTCCTGCAAAATAGGTAACAGACACATTTCTGTTATAGGAACCATGGTCAGTCCCAGCGGCAGGTGCTTGCCAAACACTTCTGGGCATCTGTGTGTGCAGAGATGCGAGCTAGGTCCAGTTCAAGACCCTCATCTCCATCCTCCCAGTGGTGCCTTCTCCTGACTTCCTTATGTCTTAAGCAGTAACTTTTCCAAGATTTCTCTCTTGCCCGGAAGTCTTATGTAGTCAATCGATTAGTACGCTTTCTACATTATGGTTCCACAGGCATCTCTGACTCAGGGGTCCAACCCAGGGTTCCAGCCAGAGTCAGCGTTTTCTCCCCCACACACCTATGCCGGTCCTGCTCACCAATTCTCTCCCTCAGTCAAGACCACCAGGGCTCACCCATTCGTCCTCCAAGCCCAGCCATGGCTCCTTGGACCAGATAAATCACCAAGTCCTGTCTGTTCTCCGTCATGCTTCCACCCCCTTTACAGTGCCCGCTATGGCTGCCTGAGTTTAGGGCAGGATTTCTCGACCTCGGCACTCCTGACATTTTGGGCCAGAGAATTCTTTGTTGTTGGGTGCCGTCCTGAATCTAGTAGAATGTTTAGTAGCAGCCTTGACCTCTGCCCATCACAGGGACCTGGTAGCGCCGCCCTCCAAGTCTTGACAACCAAAATGGTCTCTAGCCCTTGCCGAATGCGCCCTAGGAGGCAAAATCAGTCCCGCTAGAGAACCGCAGATTTGGGCTCTCACCATCCCTTACCCCATCTGCTGCAGCTTCCAGATCGTACCCCCATTTAACACCCGGCTCATACGTGCTTCTGAGGGGCCCCCTGCATTTCAGTCCCAACCACGCTACCGTCTGGTTCATGCTCACAACCCTTGCACGGGTTCCTGTTGTTTGAGGTTCCAGGCCCAGACTCCTTGCTGTGCTTGGAGAGAGTTGTCTGATTTAAACCTTTTTCTCTTCCTTGGTTTCCCCTTGCCTTCTCTTCTCACCTTACCTTATATCGTAACTTCCTGACCTAACTCAAGGTCCCTGAATGCAGCACTGTCAAAGAAATCCCTAGCCCTAGTCCAGGTTAAAGGTCCTTCTGGATGTTTCCATTATATCCCATGCCTTCCCTTCCTCCTACATCAAACCATCCGCAGGTCCAGTTGGTTTACCTCCAAATGGCATCTCCAACCTTCCGTGTTCTTTTTCCTTCTCTTTCTTCTTCTCTTCTCTACTCTAGTCCACAACATGTAGGTCAGATCAAGCTTCCTATCCATATATACTAGCAGCACCATATTGCCTCTCCTATCCTGTAACTTCCCAGAATGGGGGGAAGCCGCAGAGGGCACAGGGCTTTCCTGACCCCGTTAGAACAGAATCTGTGTTTTTTAACTAGTTTGTTGCATCTGATCCCTCCTCCTTGGTGTCTTCTTTTCAGACCACTGTCTGTCTTGCATTTGCAGACCTTGTCCTTGTCCTGGTTAATCCTTGGTGGATTAACCACTCCAGACCTCTCTGAGCTCTGGGCCTTTGCAACCTGCCCTCTGCCTGGAATATTCTTCCTAAGACCTTTCTCACAGTTGGCTGCTTCTTGTCACTCAGGTGCCAACTCACTTGCCGCTTGTCTGGAGAGCTCTCCTAGGTTGTCACCTCCCTTTTACTCTCGAGTCAGTGACCCTGTTCCCTTTCCCACACATCATGTCTCACTATCTGAAAAATCTCTCAATTATTTACTCTTTTATTTATTTGTGGTCTTTTTCCACTAGAAGGTAAACACTATGAAAGCAGGAAATCTTGTCTGTTTTGGTCAATGTTGTATTTCCAATGCCCAGAAAAACCACTGATACATGGTAAGGGCTCCATTAATATTCAATGAAAAAAATACATAAGGGGATTAAGGGTCCTCTCTCTGTTTAAATCTCTCTCCCTGGGGCACCTGGGTGGCTCAGTGGGTTAAAGCATCTGCCTTTGGCTCAGGTCATGATCCCAGGGTCCTGGGATCGAGCCCCACATCGAGCCCCACATCGGGCTCTCTGCTCAGCAGTGAGCCTGCTTCCCTTCCTCTCTCTCTGCTTGCCTCTCTGCCTACGTGTTATATCTCTCTGTCAAATAAATAAATAAAATCTTTAAAAAAAATAAAATAAAATCTCTCTCCCTAAGGCACAGGTCTAATGCCATCTGCTCAATGAAGCCTTTCGGGTTTCCTCTTTATATCCCCTAACATGTCTTTGCCCCAAATAAATCTTACTGAGCTTTACCTGTGTTTTAATTACTACAGCCTTCACCTTGTGTTTCCATTTTGACCTCAAATTCCTTGAAAATAGGGGTACATCTTATGTAGTCTGCCCCCCCCATTGCTAGTCCCTAGCACAATGCACAGGGCAGGAAGTTGTGGAAAAACTATTTTCTGATTTGAAAACAAAGCCCTTTCATTCAAGACCTCATCAATGAAAATGATGCCTTCATAAAGGCAACCAAAGGGACCAAATGGACTAAATAAAAAAGCTAACTGATGCCAGGCTAAGTAAGATGCCTGACGACTACTTTGTGAACACGGGAATGACAACTTGCTGCTTAACAATCTGATACGTACAAAACTGGTACAAACTCTCAGATCTGACTGCCCAAAGACCCTTGCAATCATGTCTCTCCTGGAAGGGAAGAAGTTTATGATCTGGAACTCCATGTCCAAGAACCCGAAGCTTCTGATATCGTGCATCCTTCAGAGTCTACAATGCTAACTACTCTTTGAGAATTGATACTTTTAAAACAACTTACAACCAGCAGGGAAATCTGCCAGCTCTGCTGACTCCTTCATAGGCTTTCCTTGCTCAGGGATTTGATCTGAGAAGAGGCACCCAATTCAGGACTCTGAAGTTTGTTGCACATTCGAACTACCTGGGGAGCTTTTAAAGCTCTCCATACCTAGGTCACACTCCCTATCAATTTATCCAGAATGTTTGCGGATGGAGACAGATGTCAGATGTCGGTAGTCTGTAAAACTGACTGCCCAGCTGATCACAATGTAGAGCCTGGGAATCCCATACGCTAAATTTTCTAGTAGTTGAAGAGGTTCTGGTCATTCTCTCCTATGACCACTAGATGCCGCTACTACCCCGATTCTGGAGAAGTTTCCTAACCCTCTGAATTGGGAAGGAGCCAAGAGAATTTACTTTGTGTTAAGTTCATTTGATGGAAAATACCTTGGAAGAGAGCGTTGGGATACTGAGTAATGAAATGGACTCCATATTTGCTGAATTGAACACTAGAGAGAGAAAAGAGTGTGGTGATATTCCAAGAGTTTGTTGTCTTCCCCATCTGCTCATTTGCCTAGATTCCCTGGTGCAGGAGCACAGTTGGGGAGTGGGAGGGGAGGGGTGGTGGTGCTGTTATTTCCGAATGGACAAGCACAAGGTAAGAAAGGAATCACAGCTGAGGAAGACTGTTCAGTGTCCCTTGAAGTTCTCAGAACTGAGTGTTCTGCCTGTCACCAGCCCCTCCAGTCAGGACCAGGACACTCTTGTCCCTTTGGGCACCTGGCTATCACCTCCCCAGCAGGGAGTGAGCCTCTACAAGTCAGTCTTCCTTGATGCTCCCTACAAAATGTGCACTGCTGTCTTAGATCTATTTCCTTGTGGACCTCGCCAAGACCCTCATGGTCAGGGACAGTGTTTTGTCACCCTTGTACTCCCGTGGCCTACCGAGCAGGGCTGCCCAGCACAGAGATCTTCCATAAACATCTGCGAAGTATGTGAAAGAATGCTTACAGAATGTGACCTAAAATCTGTGTGAGTTAGATCCAATGGCAAAATGCATGAAACACAGGAATGAATTTTAAACAGTTTCTTACTAAATTGGATCCAATTTAGGTATCCAAAGAGAAAATGGGATGGAACGCCATTTTATTTATTTATTTTTTTTTAAGATTTTACTTATTCACTTGACAGGCAGAGATCACAAATAGGCAGAGAGGCAGAGAGAGAGAGGAGGAAGCAGGCTGTCCACAGAGCAGAGAGCCCAATGCAGGGCTTGACCCCACGACCCCGGGACCATGACCCGAGCCAAAGGCAGCGGCCTTAACCCGCTGAGCCACCCAGGCACCCCTCGAACGCCATTTTAAAGACTAGATTTTCATAGCTCGTCAGTACCCGGGGCTGGAAACTGAAGACACCCAGTTTGGCCCCTGCCGTGAAGTTTCAGTTTCAGTGTCAGTATCCCATGCCAAGCTGTTGCCGAGGCTTTGGAGTGACAAGGAACTTGCTACTTCTAGGGCAGACAACTCCACTAAAGGGTAGCAACAATTTTTAAGTCATTTCTATGTTGAGTCAACATTTTCCTTCCACCCATTGGTCTTAACTCCCACCTCTGCAGCCACACAGAGAGACCATAAGCTCTGGTGGGGGGCATCCAGAAAGATGGGGTCTAGGTTAAGTGTCCACTTCCAGTATAATAATAATAGTATGTTAAATGCAATGTTTAGGTTAATAATAGTAAATAATAACAAACTTTTTAGGTTGACTCACCGTCTCCTACACGTGTCTCATAAATTATTCAGTGCTCTTTTTATTTTTTTTTTCAAGATTTTATTTATTTATTTATTTATTTATTTAACAGAGAGAGAGAGAGAGAGAGAGAGAGTGAGCACAAGCAAGGGGAGTGGCAGGCATAGGGAGAGGGAGAAGCAGGCTCCTCACAAAGCAAGGAGCCCGATGTGGGACTCGATCACAGGACCCTGGGATCATGACGGGAGCAGAAGGCAGACACTTAACCGACTGAGCCACCCAGGCGCCCCTCAGTGCTCTTCTTAATGATTTGTTGAGAAAATAGGTAAGTCTTCCTGGTGCCCAGCAGAAAATGGTTCTTCTCTCTTGATGCCACAGTTTGGTAATAAGCTCAAGACTAACTAGGGACTGCCATCACTATTTCCACAAATGTTCTCTTATTAGAACCTCCCTGATCAAGAATTACCTTCCTAGCCCCTCTTCTTTCTCTCAAACTCACACTACACACAACAGATGTGTAATTGCTTCATCATGAAAATCTGTTCTTGCTTAGAAAACATAGCCAGTGTTAGAAACCAGAAAGGACTCTGGTTTTAAACCAGAAAGGATTGATTTTATGATCTCTAAGATCCCTGAAGGGTTATGGAATAATTAACGGACTTTTCAGATATATCAGTTCACAAAGCAGGTCTTTGGGACACCTACTTGGCCTTCAGGGGTTGGGGGTTAGACACTCACCAATTCTCTGTAAAGTGGATCCAAGGTAAACCACAGAGCCACGGCACACCTCTGGCCCTTGGTGACTGCCTTCACTCCATGCGGGTTCTCTCCTCCAGAAGAGAAGCTGACCATACGGCCACACTTTGGTTTGATAGAAGCCTGAGGAAGAAGGTGAAAATGAGACTCTCCTTTCCATATCTCTATGACCCATTTCTCCATCCTTCTATGGGATTATTTAAGTCAAGTTTTGAATAAAAAAATAATGGAATCCTGGGTTGGAGTAGACATGGGTTGGTTCAGTTTCCTCACCCATGAAACAAAGGTAAGCTCAGAATAAGGTGTAATTCATACATTATAGTGTTCAGGTAAAATGGCTGGCACAGTCTAGGGCACAAAGTCACTGCCCAACAGGCGACCCCATGGCTGACAAACTTCATGGAGACAAAGGCTCTTTTTTACTTCATTTCCCACCCTTTAGCTCTGGCACAGAATCTGGCATATGGCACCTGCCCATTTAATATCTGGGGAATGACAAAAACAAGTCAAGGAGTGCACAAGAGTGCTGGTACCTTTTATTACTGATCTAGGTAGTGGCTCCATGGTGCATATTTTTCATGCCTCAGTTGTACGTGTCTGGTTTGTGAGCCTTTCATAACACGAAGATTTTTAAAAGTCAAGTTTTTTTTTTTAAGATTTTATTTATTTATTTGATAGACAGAAATCACAAGTAGGCAGAGAGAGAGGAGGAAGCAGGCTGTCCGCAGAGCAGAGAGCCCGACGCAGGGCTCGATCCCACGACCCTAGGATCGTGACCTGAGCCAAAGGCAGCGGCTTTAACCCACTGAGCCACCCAGGTGCCCCTAAAAGTCAAGTTTAATGCCAAATGATACTTTAGTTCTCACTATAGTATTTCTGACCACTGGTCCTCAGTGAATTCACTCTCCTCCTTAGAGGGACCTATCCTATGGCCTCCAGGCTCTGCAGTGATGAACACAGTCCTTCCACACTTGTGCTCAAGTGAAACTGCTCAGTAAGGTTCAGGGGAAGAGGGCAGAGAGAGAAAAAGAGTGAGGGTGTCCGATCAAATGAGCAGGCTCTCCAAACTGAGTGAACTGAGCAACAGAATATAAGGGGCCTGGCATCTGTATTTTAAGAAGTGTCTGATGTCATCCAAAATCTATAAAGAACTTATCAAACTCAACAACCAAAGAACAAATAACCCAATTAAGAAATGGGCAGAAGACATGAACATGCAGAAGACATGAATTTCTGCAAAGAAGATATCTAGATGGCCAACAGACACATGAAAAAGTGTTCAACATCACACGGCATCAGGGAAATACAAATCAAAACCACAGTAAGATACCACCTCGCACCAGTCAGAATGGCTAAAATTAACTAGTCAGGAAATAAGAGATGTTAGTGAGAATGCAGAGAAAGGGGAACCCTCCTACACTGTTGGCAGGAATGCAAGCTGGTGCAGCCACTCTGAAAACAGTATGGAGGTTCCTCAAAAAGTTGAAAATAGAGCTACCCTACAACCCAAAAACTACACTACTAGGTACTTCCCCCAAAGATGCAAATGTAGTGATCTGAAGGGGCACGTGTACCCAAATGTTTATAGTAGCAATGTCCATAAGAGCCAAACTATGGAAAGAGCCCAGATGTCCATCGAGAGATGAACAGATAAAGAAGATATGGGGTGTGTGTGTGTGTGTGTGTGTGTGTGTACACATGCACACAATGGAATATTATACAACCATCAAAAATGAAACCTGCCATTTGCAACAACATGGATGGAACTAGAGGGTATTATGATGAGCAAAATAAGTCCATCAGAGAGGGACAATATCATATGATCTCACTGATTTGAGGATTTTGAGAAATAAGACAGAAAATCATAGGGGAAGCGAGGGAAAAATGAAACAAGATAAAACCAGAGAAGGAGACAAACCATGAGACTCTTGGTCTCAGGACACAAACTGAGGGTTGCTAGAGGGGAGGGGGCTGGGAAGAATGGTGTGGTTGGGTGATGGACATTGGGGAAGGTATGTGCTATGGTGAGTGCTGTGAATTGTGTAAGACTGATGATTCACAGACCTGTATCTCTGAAGCAAATAATACATTATAAGTTAATTTTTAAAAAGACTAAAAAAAAAGCGCCTGATGTCAGTAGAGTTCATTTTTCTGAGAAACACAGAAACATTACTTATTCCATAGCAGAGCTTAGAAAAGTACAGGAAAAGAAAAAAAAAATTCTACCATTTGATGACATGGGCCCATTTTAAGGAGTTATTTTCTGTATTGACTGGGATTGATACATCCCCATTAGAAGAAACTTTGGTTTCCTTCACCATAAAAGGCTATGTGTTTTCACTGCCAGCTTCAGGAGAAATATTTAGAAATTTCCTGAGGTCCTTGGATGCTACCTAACATAGGTACCCCTAGACTGTAAGATACACATGGGAGGTCGGAGGGAGGGGAGAACTCAAGAAGTCTGAAACCTGTGTGTGTGTGTGTGTGTGTGTGTGTGAGAGAGAGAGAGAGAGAGAGAGAGAGAGAGATGAGCAGAGAAAGCAGGCAGCTTCTGGTTACTCTTCTATTCACAATAATTGAGAAGTGATTTGTCTTTGCTGGAGAAAGTTGATTTACTTATGCCGCTCTGTCAAGATGACTTTTCGGATGCAAATCTAAAGAGTCCTCTACTTCCAGGTGCCCTTGGTATCAATCTGATTTCATTTCCCTGGAGAAGGAATTTGTTGTATGTTTCCACATAGAAACAACAAAATGAATGATACTTGAAACACATGAAGTAGGATAGGAAAGTCTTCACATATATACAACTTTAAGATCTAGTTTTGAGTTTTCTGGGCGGCTCATTCCCAAGTGCTGGGCTCACTCTACCACATGTGGGCACCATTGCTTCTATGCAACTATCGAAGGTCAGCAGTAACATTTTACAGCATTAAAGATAGGATGTGGGGACAAATTGTGCCTTATCTCTGATGGAACAGGATGAATTGAAAGAACTTTTTACACATGAAGAACTTGAGAAAGTTTAGGAGAAGACACCATCAGCTGCCTGAAGCATTTGGAATTGATTAGAGGTACATAGGTTCACAAAAGTCTCCATGACTGATCTTAGCAAATGGAGAGCGTCACCTGTTACACATTAGCCACGGAAAGGAATAAATAAGCTTCATTTATGACATGACTTTTACAGGAAAATACGTCCTGAAGCTTAGATGATTGTAAACATACTTTTGGAACACAGTTTATATTGAATTTAATTTTTCGTGATGCAAATAGAACTTATTAAATCTCACCTCTCCCGAATTTGCACAGAGAAACCCAAATCCCAAAATACTTATGTTTCACAAACATACTGGTGTTGAAAATGATCTATGTATCTTCTAAGTATGATAAAAGAACATCCCTTTTGCTTTCCATCTAACTGATGATTCAAAGCCAGAGAAGCCTTTGTGCTGTATTCGTCTTGAATGAACATAAATCTTAAGCCACCATTCAGTTAATTGTGTAATTCCCAGATTTTTCCAAAGTAAAGAACTTAGAAGACCTTTTTTCCTTGTGTAGCCCCAAGTGGGGCCATTTCTCTGCTTCTTTTGTCCTTTATGTCAAAGAGAGGAAAGCTGAAAAGTAAAGCTATCCATTTCTCTTTGTCACTAGGACTGATTACCTAAGAATTTTAATTATTTAAAAAATGGTCTAAAAACTCCACCATATGAATTAACCTGAAATAGAGCTAAATTGGGAAAAATGAATCAATCAACTTGGAGCTTGTCAATCAAAACACTGTTTAAATCAATTTTTCTTTTGCTTTTTTAGAGGTAGGGGGGTTAGATTCAGTACGTTTTAAAATACACCTTTATCTTAAAAGTATAGCTATGTAGATCAGGATTATATGCTTTCATATCCTTAAACAGCAGAATTATAGTTAACTTGCATTCAACAATTAATGAATTATTGGTTCTCACATGGTATTCCAGGCATCACTAGGTTTCAAACATTGGGCATTTGCAAATACGGCCACTAGATGGTGTAGAAGCAAAGAAATCTTTTCAACCTGTGATTTTTTTTTTCTTTTTCTTTCCAACCCTGTGAGCTGTAAGCATTTTAAAATCTGTTCTAGCGTTAGAAGAGCTCAGAAATCAAACGCTTTCTCCACAGAGGCTTTTTTTTTTTTAATGATAATTTTGTGTTGGGATTAGAAGCAACCCAGATCATCAATCCTGATTTAATTTTCCAGATCATGAAGCATTAAAATAACGGTTGATACTTAAGCTTTCACAACAAACCAAGAGGCATTATAACTTTTTACATACACATTATTGCATGAAATGGTATGAAATATTTTTCTTAATTATTCCAATGTTTCTGGACAAGTGTAACCAAAATCTCCATAGAGTTCTCTTTCAGATCCGGTACTACAGAATTTTTTATATCATCTGCTTACATCCCAGCAGTATGCCATGAATAATAGATGGGTATTTCACTATTAAGAAAAAAAATACAAAATAGGAGAGGGAAAGCATAACACTCAGAAAAAGCTGTGAAAATAGTATATATAATGCAAAATCCTTGAAGTTTATCAGATACATGCTTCAACTATTTAGATTTTGTAGGGAGGAAAGATATATCTCATAATCTATTTACATTTCAATTATATCCTCAATTGGAAAATGTGTTTTTCCTACCCTGGTGTATGCTCTTTGGCTTAAAGTCCAAAGGATGCTGGCTATATGGTCTATAACTCAGTAGACTGGTTTTCCAAAGGCATTGGTTTACCTAGTGTTTAGAATCTCATCTGTAGTTGTGTGTGTGTGTGTGTGTGTGTGTAATGTGTATAAATCAATTTTCAGGTACAGGTTTACTTACAGTCACAAGCATATATATGTACATATACATATACACAGTAATTTTGATAACTAGTAGTCTAGAGTGCAATGCTCAACCCAAGCATGGAGAACACCAGATTGTTCGAAAGCTATCCTACTGAATCCATTTGTCTAGGCATGGGTAACTTAGAAATAGGTGTTCTTTTGTTTCCATCAGACTACCTGACAAAGAATGAGAAGACCCAAGTTCTGGTTTCAGGTTGAACACTAACTAGCCATGTAATCATGAGCAAATCCTTCATATACCTATTCTTTAAATTACCTGTCTATAAAATGGACTGAAAGATTTCACTGATGAATCCATCTTTAACGTTTTATGATATATACATTCGCTGGCCACCTATGCACCTCTTGAATTCTCAAGCTCAGATATTTGAAATCCAATAGTCTGAGTCCTCAGAAAAATAGCAAGATTGATGTGAAGAAATGCAACAAAAACTTGCCTGTATAGTTTTACTTACCGTCACGGTCTTAGCATCCATCTCAGTGAAAATGAATTCTCCTCCCTCAAAGTCATCGTTCATATACAGGAGAGCACTATAAGAAAAAAAAGAGAAAACTATTTGTACAATTATGTGCTTACAACAGCTTCATCAGAACATACCGGAGATGTAATAACCTGACCAGCCTGATTGGTCAAATTTCCTCTGAACTGGACATTGAAATAACTGACCCTCCTGACCCTACAAAGTAAGATCAGATATAGTTCAGGTCATACCCCTAAATATTAACTTGTTTCACTTATGTTAATGTTTTAATTATATTTCAAATTTCATCTCCCATTTCACTTTTTTCCAAGAAAACCTAACTGGATTTAATCTACCTCTTCGAACTGGCCCACACTACTTGTAATTCTCTTCTTCCCTCTTACGCTTGTAACTCTAAAGGATGTATTCCCCGCCCCCCGATGTAGCTAGAAAGCTCCAAGAGCTGTCTGTAGTCTTGCCTTGCAGCTAGGGGGTGTTCAATAAAATGTTTTTGTATGGCACACTCTATGGTAGTAATTAACTACAATTAAATACATGGTGACTTCTCTTCAGACACTAAAACATCATCCAATTTTTCCTCAAAGTTTCCAGTTTCTTATTTCTAGAAAGCAGACATAGGTGAGTGATATTGTAAGACCCCTATGTGCCCTGGGGCAGCAGACCTTGAGTTCTCAGACTGAGATACATGTCCCACGAGGGATATGTTTCAGTGAAACACAAATGATCAAGTAAGGAAACTCTACTTTTTAATATGAAAACAAAATGGGCATTTTGTGGATTAAGGTACAACAAAATGTGCTTGGATTTTTAAGGTAAAAATCTGAGATGATCAAGTCGCTTCCTGGTTGTGGCTTCAGGGAGGTATTTGAGAAGCTCTGCTTCATTGAGATGAATATGATGACAAGCCAAACAGATGAGTTTTTAGTTTCCATGGAGAGTTGGTAACTGTTGAGCAAAAGCTTCATGGTGAAGGTGGTGATGCTTGTACCTATAGTCCCGGAATGTGTACGCAGGAGGCTCCTTCCAGCATTCATTGGCCTCAGGATCCAACAGGCAGTTGTCAGCGTGGATGGGGTGACTGAGGTCCGTTCTTCTATCCTGCTGACCTGCCGGAAAAGGGAACAGGTGAGATGACAGGAGAGCAGGAACCTCCACCAGCCAAGCTGACAACCTGTCTTCTCCCATCACTAGTGACCTTTGCAAATTTGAGGAGACACAAGAGAGACCCACAGAGATGAATGAACCAACTGAGCTGTCAAGACACAGGTCCTACTTTTGTGCAAACATGTAAAACTATGGACAAATCACACCTGCCCGCTCTCCTATGAAAGTTTCTTGATATGAAGATACAAAATAAAAATTCCATGCATTCCATGGGTTGGACTTCATGTGGGAAAGACAAAGGAGAGGGGTGAAATGAAAATGTAAAAAGAAAAGATTGATTCAGCCGAAAGTTCACATGTCGAAGTCTCCTCCCATGACATTCTTCCTCCCCTCCCACTCAACAGGGTGTGGAAGAGAAGATCTAGGGGAGAAATCATGACAGCCACGAGTGAGGCGGTCTCTGCCTTTTTAAGAACGTTTCTTTGAACAATCCCTTCATCTTCTATGTGACCATTTAATGTTTTAGGGTGTGATGGGGGACTGTAATTTCCAGGTTTCTGGTTCCCTGGAAAGTGAAACCTAAAGCAAGAAAGTCCTTCTTTGTGTGATTTTAAGCAAGGAGGGGAAATGGTTCTGAAAGGAAAGACAGGCAAAGTGATGGCCTTCTGGAACTTGAGGGGGTTAAACAAGGAGAAAAAGAGAGAAGGGGGAGCAAAGAGTGAACAAGCATCTTCTGTTTTGGGAATTTACAACTTTGCTAAACCATGAGTCTAAAATATAACAGAACTTTGTTTTACATTGTTTCCATTCTCATTTCACCATGGGTAGGAGGGAAAAAGTTCAGACTCTGGAATCTTACCAGACAGGGCTGTTCGGCAGACCATGTGTGTATAGGAAAAATACAGGGTTGAGTTCAGCATGAAATAGGATTCTACAATCTTTCGAGCCTTCTCGCTGATGTCATAAAACAGACGGGCACTCTTCAGGGGGACTCGGCCTTCGTAACCAAACTGAAGACAAAGAAGACCATGAGATTGCACTGGGTTGACTGGAAAGCTTGAGAAAAACAGATACTAGGTTCCCGTAAGGCAGTGTAAAGAGGATCACGTCTGCACTGACCAGTGGGAATACAACTTCATGCTCCTGAATTTGGGTTAGGAAAATGAGCCACTGAAATTCATCCTTCCTCATCACAGTGGGAACACTGAAACCTAATCTCTTCCTCTTGTCTTCTCAGAGAACACTCCTTTCTCCCCAACGACACTTGATGCGGGGTAGAATCATCATGGGGTTCAGTATGTTTTTCCATTGCCCCAGGATCTCCTTGAGAATGGGGAGGGGGGCTGTATATTATTTGTCAGATATGAATTTAGGAGCTACAATGTTTGATAAGTCGATGACTCAATGAAGGAACCAAGGAGTGGTTTAAAACCTTGGAGATACCATTTTATACTTTCTCCCTTCACATCTCCTGACAGGTCTACCATCTCGACTCTCCTGTTTCCTGTGTCTACATGCACAAAAGGTATCTGATGGACTCTTAGGAACCCAAACCCAAGCTACGACTTTACTTTGAGTGCTTTCAGGACAGTTGCACCTTCAAACTTCTCATTGGGTGTATGGGGTGAAGTTTTCCCTCTGTATCCATCACCAACAAGCATGATTCCCTGGAAGCAAAATACAAGAAGATGCTTTCTTAATGACAGTGATGACTTCATCAGCTCTCCCTTTTTGCCCTGACTGCCAGGAAACTAAGGACCACAGTCAATGCTCACACCCAGCCTTATTTTGTACCAGGATCCTGGTATCATTAATTCTTCCCATCCAAAGAGGTACCTTCATTTAAACTTCATTCTCCATGTTCATCAAGAAATACTAGATTTGTAGAAACAGACAGGCTATCAATGATTAATACATTGGTTAATTATTGATTAAAATGTAGAGATTTTCCAGTGACTTTATATGGTAACAGAACACATGCTGAATGGCTATTGTCCTAGGTATAAAGTCACTAACTATTCCAGATCCATGAGTCCAGATCCATAAGTCCAGATCTAGACAAAATTCAAATCATCCCCATGCAGACTATGAAAATGCCCCCACACTGAGGTCCTTGTCCTAAAGAAAGTGACATTTCAGGCCTGGTTTCCTGACTCCAAGTGAGACCAGGACCAGAGAGCTCCAGGGCTCCCACCAGATGAGCACCATCAGGCTCCCCTCTACCCAGGTCCTCACACTGGCCACGCTGTGGAGCTCCCGGCACTGTTCCTCTGACAGGACGTTATCCAGGAGGACCCGCTGAGTCCCGTTCAGCTGCTCCGAGTTATAGACAAATGTGATGTTCTCATAGAGCAGAGGGCCACCTGAAGAGACAGAACATACCATCTTCTCTGTTACCTCTGTTCCCAAGTGGGGAAGCACAGAACACCCATCAGCTTTCAATGTGAAATTCATGAGAATCAGTTTGCTCATGAATACTTAAGAATGCAAAGACACGTTGGAATCTTGCTACGTACACTATGGATTCAAGAAAAAGACAGATGTCTGACAACCAGGTTTCTCCATAACATCACAATAATGGTATCACATTTGTACAGTATTGTGGGTTTGCTACGCTATCTTTTCATTTGATTCCAGCAATGATCCTGCAAAGCAGACTAGGAATCTCACAGGATGATGTTCAGAGAAGACCTTCTAGAATTTTCTTCGTAACTGCACGCATCCTTCCCCACAACCCTCGGTTCCTCACTCTGTTACAACATCACATGACTTGATCACATGTTTGTGCCCCCATACATGACATACATAACCCAGTCTCACTGGTATGGAGAGAAATATCTTCACTAGAAAACTCAGCTGGTAAATGCATCATCAGGATAGCCATACGCAAGCCAGCCAACTCCTTCCTAGTCTCCTTCCCCCCCACCTAACTGAATCTAAATGGTCTTGTTTGTGGAATATTTATTGTTTTTCTGTTCTCTGGCCAAATCTTTATATCACTTTCTTCGCATGGGAAGGTTTCCTATAGGCCCTGGCTCTCTCCCTGGATAGGGCCCACAACTTAATGAAATTAGCCCATGAGGGCTTTTCAGAAGGAGATGATTTGGGGTCATGCTTTAGGTGGTTAATGACAAAAATCTAGACCTGACCAGGCTCTTTCCTCACAGAGGATAGAACCGAAGGATGAAGCTTCTGTTGGCAAGGAAATCTTCAGCTGTAACACAGTGCAACCAGCTTGAACTAAAAAATTGAACAGAAAAGAAAAAAAAAAATTCTGGTCTTTATAAGACTCTTAAGGGACCTGACATGTGCCTGTCAATAATAACAGTCCACCCAGGAGGGAGGCATGGGAGGGCTCAGCTGCTTCCTTCTCCCAGTGAAGCAATGGTCCCCAGCACAGGGGCCTACAGCACATCAGGTGAAGAAGGAAGAAACCAACGGAAATGGATGTCTCCTCTAGTCCTTTAAAATTAACTGGTGAAACTAAGGAACAGCACCACTCACGATCTGGCCCAGATTCTTTGGATCCAGCATCCTTTATAGTATTTCTGATGTGTGATGACTCATCGCACTGCAACTTTTCTCGATTATAATTACTATGAAGTTGTAGTGTACCATGATAAATTTGGGCCTTCGTCTGCTCCTGATAAATTATTTATACGTTTGTTGGGCTTCATTTCCTGTTAGTCTTCAGTCACCGAAGTATCACCAACTGATGCCAATGGGATAGTAGCCTCACCCACTGCAGTGGGAAGTCTCATGGTGGAACTTGGCTGTCAGGTGGTTATTTACATGACCCGCTAGTTGCCCCTATTAATTTTTTTAGATTGTTATAAAAAATCTATAAATACAGAATTTCTCAGATTCCAGGAATATGACCACAGGTATAGTTTCAGTACCAATCTTTTGGATGAAAAAAATATATATACACATACATACACAATTCAATGTTTCTCAGCCTTTGTTCTACAGAAAGATTTTGATGAAAAAAGGAGCTTCTTGATCAAATATGTTTGGGAAGTACCAGGTTACATAAAATTTAAGAGGACTTCTTAGAACTTTTAATATGTAAATGGGCATTATGAATATCCTGACTATCATGAGAGCATGAAACAGTTCTCTCCCTTAATTGAGCACAAAAACCAACCTTCCTTCCTTCCTCCCTTCTTCTTTCCTCTCCCTCTCCTTCCTCCCTCCCTCCTCCTTCCCTCTTTCCTCCATCTTCCTCCTTCCTTCCTTCCTCTCTTCCTTCTCTTCTCCTTCCTCCCTCCTTTCTTTGTTCCTACGGCAGAGAGACTGTAAGACAGTCCCCCTAATGATCACTGCCTCCTGATGGTCATGGGCTTGCGTAATTTGCTTTCCTCAAGTGTGAGTGGGGACTGGAACATACTTCTAACAACAGAATATGGAAAAAGTGATGGGGCATCACTTCTGTGATTGTATTACGTGAGATTGCAACTTCCATCTTGCTGGCAGAGTCTGTCTATTGCCTTCCCAGCTTTCTAGATAGACTCATGCAGCAAGGAATGAGGAGGCCTCCTCCAGCCAGTGATCAACTAGGAACTGAGGACCACTGTCCACTAAGACTTTAGGAACCAAATTCTATCTTCTAAGCTTAAAAGAAATAGCTCCCCAGTCAAAGAGAGACCTCAGAGATGATCAACAACTTGAGGGAAGCCTGTGCCAGATGATGAAGAAAGGGACCTTGCCAAGCTACCCCCAAATTTCTGACCCCCCAAAACGTGAGATAGTGAATGTATATTATTATAAGCTGCTACATTTGTGATTTATTTATTTATTTATTTTGGCAGCAATAAAAGACCAGGAGAACGTTCCTGTCCCCAACAGGACCTCTTAACATAAATCACAGGTTGTTTGGGAAAAGTTGCTCTAATCTACATAGCTGTTTAAGATCCATAGCCAAATTAAGGCAGTTTCCCAAATATTTGGAAAAGTAAACTGCATATTCCATTCCCACTTATAAAGGTAAAAGAGGTGTTCCTTCAACAAGAAAGACAAGCGACTTGTCGGTTCACTGAAAAGCATTTCTAATATAAAAGTCAAAAAGAAATGGATGACAGACCAAGGGTTGAGTGAACTGGGTTTGTATTATATCATATTTTTTCCTTTCCTTTCTTGAGAGTATATGAACTTTAATATATAATGACCTGATTTTTAAGAGACGACTTTAACAGTTACTAAAACTAAAACATTTAGAAAAATGTCTATCATTCCTAAGTTCTGTAGAAGTATTTGCTATTACAATGTTGATTATTTAGTATTATAGTAACATATGCCTGGTCTATTATGTTAAGTTCTAAGTGCGGCATCTTAGTAAGCATAAAGGAGTATATTTTAAAAAGGGCTACAGGGATATTGCCAGTTCTCCTAGTCACGCCACATGGAACATACAAAGATCAGGAGAAGGGACAGAGTGCAAAGGAGTCTTAACTACCTGCCCACTCACAGCTTCAGGCAGAATCCATGCTAGAAACCTGCCTTTCATGGAGTTAACACAATCACCACTGAGCATAGACTTTTATACAGAGGCTTCCCACACATGCATTTCACAAGACACAACCACCTACCCACCCACTAACCAAAAGGTGGAAGAAGAAGAAGAAGGAAAAACAAACCCTACCATTGAAACACACACATCCACCAGCCTGCAAATAACTAGTAGCACACCAGACAGAGGAAAACATTAAAATAAAAATAAAACTGTGGTCCAATAAGTTGTGGTTTCTGGGGCCTGATGTGATGGCTTCAGCCAACTCCTAACCACAGCTCAAGGAGATTCAGCTAAACAACTTAATTCTTCTCTCATTCATAAAGTATGTGCCTGGCTCGGATTCTCCAGTTGCAATAAAGAGGGATCATCTAGGAAAATACTCCTTTGTGCTCATCGCCTGTGGCTCAGATGGCAAGAAGCAGCATTTTACCATAAATATTACAGTGTCCTACAAGTCACAGCAGGGGTGTGCTAAGTAACCAGACCTTATGTGAGCATAGCCCTTTACGGTCTACAGAAGACTTTTCACACTGTTCTTCAGCACAAAGTTGCTGTCCTTCTTTTACAGCTGAAGATCACAGAGCCCAAAGACCTCAAGTCTCTAGGTATCCATCACACCACAGCACAACAGACTAACCAATCCTGGAAATTGGGATGCCTGATTCCGAGTTCAATGTTATTTCTACTATACTGATGGGGATGATTATGGAGCAGGACCTTTGGAAACTGGCGTTTGAAAGGAGAATGGGTGAGGGATGGGTGTTTTTAGTTTGATGATATGCATATTCTGTGGACTGGAGTCTGTCTGGGACATGGTCCTGGGCCACTCCTGTAATGCTTTGGAGCCGTCCAGTGGGAATACTACTAATTGCTGTTAGGTAACCAAGAGTAGATGACAGTTGCTTTGTGGAGGAGGAGAAAAGCTGAAATGTATTCTACTCTGTGAAGCACAAAAGCTTCCTTGCCTCTTGAACATGTGCTTAGAGCCAGACTAAGATACAAAAGTGTTTTCTGGTTGGGAACTTTGCCTCTGTCTACCACTGTTCTTAATTTAGAAACTATTTAAATCTCTAGTGACTCCACAGAAGTCTTTCCAGTGGTTTCCCAGAGAACATCCTAAGATTCAGCAGCCCATTCAACTAAGCAAACTCTACAGAAATGATAGACTTTGGTAGCCCAGCCAGTCATGGTTTCTCCCTGTCCTGGGTATAGTCTCCTGATCTACTCTTCGTGCTAGCCTGCTGTACATCAGAGTCCTGGGGAGCCCCGGGGTGGAGGGGGGAGCTTTGAAGTTTGGCAACCATCCTGGAGTTTCCCAAAACTTTACAGCAGAGTGCTGGCTTCCTGGCACGTACTTCCTGGGTGATTTCTCAGCTGAAAAAGCAACACGAACTCTGGTTGCCCACGGAACTCTCTGGCATTTGTAGAACAGCTTAGGCTTTGTGGCTCCAAACTGAGGGCCAGGTCAGATTAGATGAGTGTTTTATCCTGTTTACTGCCTCAAACTGACTTGGAAGCTGAGAAAGGAAAGGGCTGGGAAATGTGAGAGCTGTGGAGAGCCAGACGTTTTCCAATAAGTTGGAGGAATGTGCTGTCACACTGTTTTGTGGGGGAAAGGAGTATTGTACTTCTCAATGCAGGTTTTTAAAACCTGCTTATCTTGCTCTTATTTAATCAATAAAGGATGCATTTTGGATCTCTAGACACTTTTATGTTCCACCTCCAGCTAAGTAAGGGAAAATGGGATCTATATCTGGATTTAAAAGCCTGGGTTCAAATGCCTGCTCAACCCATTATGAGCTGTGAGACATTAGATATGCCACTGTATCTCTGTGGGCCTCAGTTTTCTTGCCTGGAAAGTGGGGACAGTTGTCTCATATGAGATGCTTCCAGTATTCAAATGAACTGTGTGTAATTTGCCTGAGAAATTATAAATTACACAGATACCATAGTAATTGTTAAGGATCACTACTGAGTTAGTACCACTATTGTTAATAAATTATTATTATAACAACATTTAACTCTATCTAAAAACTATTTTGACAACACTATACATGTGTTTCTGTGAATTTTGATACGATGTAAGTATACCACATTCTGCTCTCTCCATGTCTGTGCCTTTGTTCCATTGTTTTATACACTAATATGGCTCCCTCCACACCGCTGTCAATGCAACCTAAATTCTACTTACCACTCAGAGTCCTGCTCAAATATATTTGCTTCAAGCACCGGAGATGAACTCATCTAATAGTCCTGTGACCTGTCTCTTCAAGTTCCTCTGATGTGCAGTATATTTCTGTACTCTCTAGCACTCACTCCCTAGGTGACAGAATCCCCGTGACCTCTCCAAGCCTCAGGTACTCAAATGATCATTCTGTCCCTGCCAGTTCACAGGACTCCTGTGGGCAACAGATAAGGGGATGAATTTGGAAGCACTTTTGTTGGAAACCGAAGGTGATGATATACAAATATGAGACATCGTTTTTAAGTCTTGCTTTCAGAATGTCATGAAATATAGTAACTTAGTCCTATTCTTTAGATTCCAGAGAAAGTGGACTCTTCCTTAATTTAAATAACAACGAACCAAGTCCTACCTCCTCCTTTCCCTCCTGTAAGTAAAAGTGCACAGATACTTACCTTCTCTTAAGTCTCGATCTATCTTGGGTGATGACTTTTTCCCCATTGATAATCCATGAACTTCTGCCCCTTCCACGTTCACTCCCGAAGGGACCCTGCCCATCAGAAACAGTTGAAATGGAATTTCCCACTGAATAAGGATGTTCAAAGACAAAGGGCACCTTACACTTTTTAGCACCTTTTTTTTTTAACAGTTAATTGTATCCATAACTTCACCCCCCTTGAGATTAGACATTAAGTCTCAAAAGAGCAGAAAAACATTATCACATGCATCTTTGTAATGCTCGGAGTGTTGTGTTTTTGTCCTGAGCACACCCCGAACAATAGCTGAACTGAAATAAAGCAGGACCTCGTGCAGTGGTTCTCGACTATTCCAAAAAAGAAGGCACAAGTTTCAGACTTGGCAAACACACAAATCACAGCATGATATCCTTTCAATGTACACAGGCTGAACAAATCCAACTGTGCATGTCCACTCTGGGAGCTCTTGTAACAATTTTAGACCACCCAGAGTTGAGGCCTTGCTGCCCAGAGAAAGACCACAAGATTTTGAATAGGAAGATTTTTCATCTACCAGTCCCTTGTGGTGACACTCCAAAAAAAGAGTCCTTTGCCTTGTCAGAACCTTGATTTCTGAATTTGGAAAATGAACAGGCTAGACCAGGTCAGCTCAAACATGTAATTCTCACATTCTATGATTCCTCGAACTGCTCATAACATGTAAATTGATTTTTTACTTCTATCATTTCAAAAAATGAAGTCTCTTCATTTCTGGTTGAGTTAATGACACCTAATAGTTAAGCTCGCAGTGAAACTTTCTGGGCTTCCTGTTTTCAAATACAGTAAGGGAATTCAGCATTAACAAGAAAAAACTAAGCTCTATTCTATTAATCAAAAACAGAATTCACAGAAGGTGTCACCTTCAGAGATCACCTCATTCAACTCCTTCTTTGGAGGGAAAACAGAAGACTAGAAAGGAAAACAAAGCACCCAAGGTCACAAACTGTAGAAAGAGCAAGCTGGGACCAGAAGGCTGAGCTTCGAATTCCCGGTGTAGAATTCATTTAATTATATCTTCTTGCCTATCTCATAGAGTTAAGGTCCTTATAATGGGTATGACTCTAAGTATTTCTTCTCATTAAAAGTAAACGGATTGTGTTCTGAATGAAGAACTCACCGATTCTCATCCTGTCGTCCGCCATATCGGATCCAATAATTCTGTTTTAAATTAAAAACAAAATCAATAGCTTTGTCACTAGAATATAATGTGTAAAAAGAAAATATACATTTAAAACACTCAAAAGACCTAAAACACTGGGAAAATTGCATACTGTATTAAGATACAATATTTTTTTAATTAATGAAAAAAAAAGCTAAAGGCAATGAAATGTTGGCAAAGATAAAATGGTGCACAAATGGATTTTTTTAAATAGCAGGGAATTAGCTTAAGTATTTATATTTTTTATCCAAGAAGTGATTTGGCATTTGGTGTCAGGAAGACACTTAAGAGATCATTCAGTCCAACTCCCTTATGTTTCGTGAGTAAAACAAACAAGAAAGTCCAGCTTGATTAATTATCTGTGCAGGATCATAAAGTAACTTTTTCTGAAGTTTCCTGGGAGAATGCAGTTAAAAAAATAATGAATAAGGCCGAGTATACTCATACTATAAATGTTATTTAGAATTAGGATACTTTAAAATTATCTTAATTTTTTAAATATGCCAATAAAAACATAAGACAGAAATGAAAAAAAAAGTGTTACAAATAGGATATATTACAAATATTGCTTTTCTATAGACATGTGACAGGTACATATGTAAAGAACTTATATAGTTAACTAACAGATAAATGAAAAAAGGCATGTCCAGATAATTCAGGTCACAGAAAAATTAATTAGTGGCAATATTTGAAAAGTTAATTTTTGTTAGTCATCAAAGGAATACAAATGAAAACAACAGTGATATACCATTTTGTATATAAGAAATATAAATGATTTTTAATGTTATTTCTCATTCTTGAGATATTCATAGTAAACTAGTACTTTATGATTTCTAGAACCAGTAAAGTTATCAGAAAACTCCCTTAGAAAAGCAATTTCAAGAACTTTAAAACTTCTTATATATTTTGATGGCAGAATAATCCCATTCCTGGTAATTTATTCAAAGGGCATAGTTCAATACAGAGGGAAAATGCTTCATGCATTAAATATGGTAGAAAAGCTGTAAAAATGTAGAAATTATTTATGACACTTTAAATAAAAATCAGAACAGAAATCTCTCTGTACCAGCAAAGTTGTATCTTCATATGAAGAATGAGTAAGAGTCAACATGGACAAGTGGAGGAAAGTCAGCATGATGAATAGTACAGTTGACACTGATTTTGTTCTGTATGAGGTCTTTTTAGTTTTTAAAATGCATAGGAGAAATACAAAAGTTTGCATCCAAATTTAAGACATAAAACAATTCTGAGGCAAATGCATCAGGTGCAAAACACTTCTCTTCCCCCCCAAATATATCTGCTTTTGACTTTGGATCTCAGTGATATGGAGATTTATTAAAATCTTTTAATGTTTATCATATACTGAGTAAACACCCACCCCCACCTCTCTGGGTTTTGTTAATACAAGACAGGAGATAAGACTGACTCTTCAGTAAACTATATGTCAGCTAACTGAACATAATTAAAACATTTAAATTAATAAATAAATAAAATTGGCAAATGGAATTAAAAAAAAAGAGAGAATCTTCAGTAAATTAAGCTGGGAAATAAAATCATGAATACTAAGTCCACTGAGGGGGTACCTGGGTGGCTCAGTGGGTTAAGCCTCTGCCTTTGGCTCAGGTCATGATCTCAGGGTCCTGGGATCGAGCCCCGCATCGGGCTCTCTGCTCAGGAACAAACCTGCTTCCTCCTCTCTCTCTGCCTGCCTCTCTGCCTACTTGTGACCTCTCTCTCTCTCTGTCAAATAAATAAATAAAATCTTAAAAAAAAAAAAGTCCATTGAATATTCTTTTAAAACACATTTCCTCTTCCTTCTTTGCTCTTACCGGTTCTGTGTATGAAAATCCCAGGCCCTCTGCAGCTGATTTTATTAGTTCTGATTCCATTTTATGACGCTTCACGAACATTGCCAAATCCTAGAGGAAAAAAAAATGAATGAAAAGTTTATATTTAAATAACAGTTAAGAAATATGAAAAATGTTCAAGTGGAAATATTTTTCAATAGACAGTGACAAATGAGCTAAAAAATATTCACAGCTGCTCAAAAAGTCTCCATCTCAATAGATTTTCACAAGCTGTCATGTAGGAGAAAAATATGCTTCTGGCATTAGTAACTGAAGTACGAAAGAACTGCCTTCTAGAACCTTGACTCAATGGCTAGATAACTTCCAGAGCAGCGCTACATTTTTACCAATTCTGCCCAGAGCATCTAGCAGAATGCAGTTTCTTCCCAGGACCTTGGTCTTACCTCTCTGGCCTCAATGGATGCTGGGTCACTGCTGTCATCCAGAAGACTCTCATAGTAATCTACATTGTCTAGGACGTCCTCATCATCTGGATGGAGGAGAAGATAGGCCTTGGCACATTCCAAGGCTTTCACATATTCACCAACTGAAAGACCAAGGAGTTGTAGCATTAGAGTCAGGCTAGGTCCATCTAGGGGGTTGTAAGAAATACTTCAACCTGCCTGTGAGAGGTCCGCATTAAACACGAGTAAGGGGGAGGATAAGGTGAAGCCGAACAGCATACGCAGAAATGGTCACAGACCAAAACAGATTGTCAAATACGGAGAAACAACTGATGGCTGCCAGAGGGGAGGTGGGTGAGGAAATGGGGGAAATAAAGAGGATCAGGATGTATAAACTTCCAGTTATAAGACAAGTCACAGAGCTGAAAAGTTTAGCATAGGGAATACAGTAAGATTGCTAAGAACGTTGTTTGGTGACAGATGGTGACCACAATTATCATAATGAGCCCTGAGTGATTGTCAAATCATCATGTTGTACATCTGAAACTAATACAACACTCCGTGTTAATCATACTTCAAAAGAGATAGCCATAGACAAAAGGAAGGACATGATTTCAGGTGTTTAAAAGGTACTACCTTTGTTCTACTTTGGTGCTAGATGTTTTGCATCAATTATTACAAGTTTCCACCTGAAGATGTTTGTTGACAACTTCCATTATTTAATACAAATAAGCAGAGCAGAATTTTGGCAGTTAATTCTGTTTTTGTACTGAGTTCGACCACATAATATCTAAAGCCAATTTCAGCAATCCCAATTCCATTAATTGCTTATTAATAAGCAATTATCAATTAATTAATAAAGTGTAAGGAAAGATGTTCAATCTCTCTTTCTCAATTAGATAAACAGAAATTAAAACTATACTGAGATAAAAATTTTCACCTAGTGGGATTCAGTAATATTCTAAAATTTTCACAATATATTCTGTTGACAAGCAATGAAAAATCTACTATACATGGAAGAAAATTTGGCAATATCTATCAAAATTTAAAATGAATGAATGATTTGACACAGGAATCATACTTCTAGAAACTCATCCTATAGATATTCACGTGTGGATGTGAACTAACTTACATAAAATATTACACATTTGATCCTTGATTGAAATACCAGTCACTAACAATACCCATGAGTAAGGAGACACATAAAATAAATTATAGTACAATAGTATATGGATGTAAAGAAAAATTAATGAGGAAAATCTCCATGTATCAATACAATTAGGTTAGACCGTATAAAATCACCAAAATTTGGCTTTTACTGACCTAAGCAAATGGTAATTTCATAGGTCCAACCTACTAAAAATACTTTTTATGATTTTATTTTTAAGTAATCTGTATACCCAACATGGGGCTCTAACCCACAACCCTGCAATCAAGAATAGCAGGCTCTACCAACTGAGCCAGCCAGGCACCCCTGGTATTATTATTATTATTGTCGTTGTTGTTGTTGAGAGAGATAATCTTAAGTAGGCTCTTCGCCCAGCACAGAACCCAATGAGGGGCTTCATCTCAGGACCTTGAGATCATGACCTAAGCTGAAATCAAGAACCAGATGCTTAACCAACTGCGCCACCCAGGCACCCCTTTCCTCCTCATATATATTATTAAGTGAAGAAAGCAATGTAAAAAATAGTGTAAATAATATGCCACCTTCTGTGTATAAGAGGGAGAAATACGTTAGGGTGTGTGTGTATATGTGTTTTAAAAAAACATAAATCGGAAGCTGGGTTGTAGGGCATGAAATTGGGCTGCAGAAAAAAGGAAGAGAGGGATGCTTTTATGATATTTGGCCTTTGAACTTGCGAATATATGACCTTTTAAAATTAAGTTGAAAATCATGTAAAATGTCAGTCTAAGAAAATTTTCAGGACATCATCACAGCATTTGCCCACTTGTGGTTTCACCTGTTCTCTTTGGCCTGAGTGGCGGTGATGTGAGATGAGAGAAAAAAAGCCATAAAACCCCATTGCCTCAATGGTAATGTGGGAAATACAGAGGAAAATGTCTGTAATGATGAACGACACCCCTTCCCCAAAGGTCTTCCAGGACGATCCACACTTTACCTCGATAGTAGGCAAACTGTAGGTAGTCATAGTGAAGGGGAAGAAAGTTCTCAATCGGAGAGAGGCGGCCAGGGCGAGTGGCAAGTTCCCTCACGCATTCATGCTGACAGACCAGCACCTGCATATAGTGATCTGGAAGGCAAGAGTGAGAGGTGGGTCCCTCCCGTTCACTGGCGTACCATATATATATATATATAGAGAGAGAGAGAGAGAGAGAGAGAGATACACACACACACATACACGTACAGGTATGTGTGTATGTGTATAGAGATGTTATATTGGGGTGTGGCCAATATTGATCAGGAACCTATTCTACCCAGTTACAGAATAGTCCACCACCTGAACATTGGAAACCCTAATACTGTAGGGACTGCTAAAATAGGATATGGAGGAAAGCTCAAGAATATAGATACACATTCTTCCTCTTTCTCTTTGTTCCCCTTTCTGTGTCCCATCCTTCTTGCTGTAAACAGCTAAGAATTCTCAAGTGTAGGGTTGTCGCACTCCCTTTAGCTCTGGGACCTCATTCATCCACACGTAGGCTGAGGAAATGAAAGTAGCTAACGTCCCAGAGAAACAAACACTACTTACATTTTGCCCCAACTTTGATTTTTTACAATGAAGATGGAGGTCTTCTCCAGAAAGGAGATTTTATTCATGCTCGCACAGAGCAGGCTCTCTTGAGAAAAACGATAGAATCGCACCTGACTTCATGACTTCTCATTTTAATTTACCACAACTGCCTCCTCTCAACAAAGAACCTCTTAAAGATTCTCTGTTGGTCAGTTTGGCTTGTCTCTTGATGACTTGAAGAGGGACCCCGGAGCACAACAGAAAGGGCGTGCGTCTCTTCTGGTGCATAGGGAAATGGGCCAGTTCTTGCACGACCTAACTCAACCCAACACAGAACAGCTAACAGAATCCCTACAATCCACTGGTTCTTAAATGCAGCAGGAGGATGGGAGGGGAAGAATGAGCTCTGTTCACTTGCGTAGTATGTAGAAATAAAACAGCTATATAAATAGCCAACAAATAGCTGTTTTATTTCTTATGAAAATGACATACAACCTTCAACTGTTTTCTCCTGGTTAGCTGGCCATTGGCATTCCTCCTTACCTTCTAACCCACACTCCCTAATTCCAAATGACAAGCAAAAGGAAGAGGTGGAAAACACACCCAGTAAGAACCCAAAATCTGAAGGAAGGTTATTTTTCAACACAACATACAAAAGGAAACAAAATGAGAGTCACAAAATTTTATACTTTAGGGCTTTAACAAGCATACCTGGAAATAAATAACTACAGTGAGAAGCCATTTGTGTTTTGTTTTGTTTTTTTTTTTAATTTATTTATTTGTTAGAGAGAGAGAGAGAGAGCACAGGCAGACAGAGAGGCAGGTAGAGGCAGAGGGAGAAGCAGGCTCCCCGCCGAGCAAGGAGCCCGATGTGGGACTCAATCCCAGGACACTGGGATCATGACCTGAGCCGAAGGCAGCCGCTTAACCAACTGAGCCACCCAGGCGTCCCGCCATTTGTGTTTTTAATGTTCTTCTAACTCTAAAATTCAAATATTCTGGTTTCCTAAATACACTCCGTATTTCATTTTTTATTATTTTTTTTTAAGATTTTATTTATTTGTCAGAGACAGAGAGAGAGAACACAAGTTAAAGGGCGTAGCAGGCAGAAGGAGAAGCAGGCTCCCTGCTGAGCAAGGGGCCTGATGCAAGACTCCATCCCAGGACCCTGGGATTATGACCTGAGCCAAAGGCAGACACTTAACCGACTGAGCCTCCCAGGCGTCCCCACTCTGTATTTTTTTTTTTTTTAAGGATTTTATTTATTTGACAGAGAGAGACACACACAACGAGAGAGGGAACACAAGCAGGGGGAGCAGGAGAGGCAGAGGCAGGCTTCCCATTGAGCAGGAGCCTGATGTGGGGCTCAATCCCAGGACCCTGGGATCATGACCTGAGCCCAAGAAACGACTGAACCACCTATGTGCCCTCCTGCCATTCTGTATTTTAAAAGCCAGTTTCCCTTTTAATTTAGAACAATTTTTTTTTTT
>RCUC01154034.1:0-25238 GCA_003697995.1 Taxidea taxus jeffersonii | reverse complement strand
ATGGTTCCAGCCCATTACTCCCCACATCACAGGGCAGACGGGAAGAGAGCGAGATGGCCCATCCTCCGGGGCTGAGTCAGGGGAACTCATCCAGCTTCGGAGACACCTCTGGTCCCAGAGATACACCTGGCCAGGGAGGATCACCTTTCCAGTAGTTCTAATGAGTACTTAGCCTTAGGGATTCCAGAATAAAGAAAAAGAGTCCCATCAAACAGAAGAACAGAGGGACAAAGACCTCAAGCTGAGGTCAGGACCTGGATATCGGGCAGACAAGGACATCCCGGGACAATCTGCAAAGGTGCCTGTCGGGAGGCAAGGCTCTACTCTCAGGACAGGGACTAGCCACCACCATGGAGGGCAGAGGACAGGGCACCTACCTCTGGAAGGGATTCAGGTAGAGAGGATGCCTTCAGGGGGACAGAAGTGCCAGATACAGCCAATAACCCAAGCCCAAAAGCCAAAATAGGAATGGGAGTGTGAGGACACAGGAGGCCTGTCTGCAACACCACAGGAAGCCTCTTCTTGGCTCCAGAGAGGGCACAGGTGGAAGATACAGGGAACCTTTTGCCTGGCCACGATTCAGGTATGCCTGGTGCGTACATACCTCCTGAGAAGGCAGAGGGAGCAGGCGCGGAAGACAAGGGAAGGGAAGAGCCGAGAACCAGAGAGGCTACCTTCCCTGGGTCGCTTCTGCTCCGCAAGTCTGCTGGAAAGAAGATGCTGGCAGGACAAAGGAGAACAGCTGAGCACTTGCCTGTCTTGGAAAAGAGATGGAGGCTAAGGCCAATAAGGACAGAGCACACCTGCCCTCTGCAGCGTTCCAGCGGCACTCCCAGGGGCCTGAGAGCAGGAGTTGGCATGGAGACTGTTCTGGTAACACTGGTGATGAGGTGGGATTTCATGTCGAGAGCACTCCCAGGAACGGGCCGCTGTCGCCCTGCTGTAGTGAGGCAGTGGTTGGGTCTACAGAAAGATGGGGGCAACGAGCCATGCTATTCCAGGGATGGAGGACCCTCCCCTGCCCACCTGCCCGCCAATCATGTCTGAAAAAAGAAACACTGTAGAAATCAGAGCATCCTTGTGAAAACCCATAGCTCCTGGTGGAAAATGATCAAAGAGAAGCTCCTCTTTAAACAATTAGCATTAGGAATAGATTCACACACTGAAACCATGGTTAAAAACGTGCTCACGCACTTGAAGCTGAACCCTAGCTCAACATTCTGGTTTTGTCTGTGAGCAAATAACAATGAGGAAGTGCTTCTGATATATGGGCTCAGCACGTCCCTAGGGGGCTGCTCTCTGTTGCATTATTTTATGGTAATATACAGTCTTGCCAGGGGCCTATTATGTGTTTGGGAAGCTAACAAACAAACAGAAACCTGGACGTTATTTCACTTAAAACAGAAACACTGTAGAGAGAGTAACCCTTCACTAACCAGGCAATGAGAGAGGAGCAAGCTGTGGTTTCTCAGGGAAAGGGAATTCAAAGGGTGATAGTTGGGGCTGAAGCCCAAGAGGAGGCCTTTCTTATCTGGTACTGGATCCTCTAACTTCATTTTCTCCTTCCTTTTAAACACCAGCCTTTTAGCCACCCTTCCCTGAATGGTGTTTATCTTCTGGGTTATCTATTAATTGTCAGTTTATTTAGCAAACGTAGTTTGCCTGGGGTTGACGGATCTGTTTAATATCCTTCTTTAAGGTAGACTGGCATATCTTTACAAAAAAAGTGTTATCAGGTGTCTGCTCAAAGGATCATTACTTTGATTTATTATTTCTTCTACAGCAAATATCCAATAATGGGTTTTCCTTAAGCCATATCTGTACTTCTTATTTTTTCCCCCCCATACATCTTCAGAGCCTTTCTTCTTTCTGTTTCTTAAGTGCTGTGTGGATTGGGTGTGGGGGTTGCTGGGAAGTCTCAGGAGCTCAGCCAGGCCTGGTCCACCCAGCCCCGCAGCCACTGATAGGCAAGCCCAGTTCCAGGGCATGGGGGAGAGTGCCCCAGGGGAAAGCAGTGAAGATGACCGTGACCTCCAGCAGGGGATTCTGGCTCCTGCTCTCCCCAGGGCACTAGGAAGCATGAGCTCAGGGAGCACCCCAGAAAGAGCCAAGACACTGTATCTGTCTTATGCGAGGTCCCAGCCGGGTACTAGCCAAGATCTCCCAGATGAGTAGTGACTGGGAGTAGGCTGGAGTGAGGGTGGTGCGGTGGTGAGACCCAGGGTTTCAGAGAGGGCAGTGAGGCCTGAGAGGGCCTGGGGGATGACCCAAGTGCAGTTCCCATGGGGATGCCAAGTCCTCTGCCCAGAGTTCAAAGGCCTGAGAGCAAAAGTCATTCTGGCTTTGATTTGTTCTTTATCTCTGGTGTTGGAATGAATCACCGACTCTCCCTTTGCCTTCCATTTTTAAAATGAAAGTATGAGTAATACTCTTAATATTTTCCTTTTTAAGAGAAACTCAGAAAGTTTAGACAGACTCTGGGCCATTGTGTGGTTTTCACCAGATTTTTTTCTTAAAAAAAAAAAAAAACCACCACAAATGTATACATATATTTAAATCTTTTTCTCTCTCTTACATACACTTCAGAGATAAGTACTTCTACTATCAAACTCTAACCTAGTCACATGGTGGGGGGCACAAGAAAGACACCATCTTGATGTTTCTGAACAAGATCCCTAAGTACTCATTATTTGAAGGAAAAGAGAAAACAGCGAGTGAAAGTTGTTGACTTTCCTAAACTGCTGAGTGACCCAGTAATATTTAATTAGTTGCCTTGGAAATTTTAAGGGACATGGGAAATATCAACTATGAAAGAGCAGAACAGAATGTTTGTGGTAGAATAAACCAAACAGCCGGGCCGTGTGTGTGTGTGTGTGTGTGTATGTGTGTTTGTGTGTGTGTGTGTGTGTGTGTGTACGAGAGAGAGAGATCACAAAGAGAGAATGCCCTCCTTCCATGTATAGAAATGTAACACTAATTGTTAATGGCCAAAATTACTATTGATAATTACACTGGCTGTGAAGTCCCATCATTCATCATTTCATACTATTTTTGCTTTTGTATTTCAGGAGGGGTGACAATACCAAGCCCCTGGCATTCCTTTTAGTTTCATTTCTGTGGGAACAAGGAGGGGGCGGAATGTGGGGCTGGAGCTCCCTCGTCATGTAAATCTGAGCCTTGCCTTTTCTCAGGGCTGCCAGTTTGAGGAGCATGTGGGTTGTGATCCTTTTGTTCCTTTTGCAAGGAAAAGGGAAAAAATGTGCTCAGGGTAAAAATAGTATTTTAAAGTCTTTAAAAAATAATAATGCCACATCAGAGCTAATGACAAGGGAGGTGCGGGGAGAGTGACTGGGTTGCAAAGGCTGGCATTCTCTCTGTACACACCCCCCCCCCCACCCCTGGGCCTCTCCCTCTGCCCTGGATTTCCCTCAGCAGCAGTGTCTGGGAAGGCAGCTCAAGATTCCCACTTCCTTTTCCTGTCACTTGTTTTCCCATTTGAAGAAAGCTCACCTGCTTAGGACATCTCACTGGAGGCAGGAAGACAATGCCCGGGCTGACTGCTTGAGGCTCAGCCTGCCTCTTGTCTGCTCCTCTTTCTCAAAATGTCCCTCATTGCCTCCTTCTGTCGCTTTTTGGAGTCTCTGCTCCCTTACTCCTCCTTCCCCCCCTCCCATCCGCCCTGGTTATTCTTTGATTTTTTAGTTAAGAATCCCAAACCTATTCATTACATTTCCCTGTTCTTAGTTCCCGGATTTATGTATGTTTTATTTACAGCAGCATCATTTTCCTCACTGGGGTATGACAGTTTAAAAAGAATTTCAGCTCCATCTGGGAAAGCAGACACTTGCAGGCTGGTCCGGAAAACAACCTCTCTTCTCCTTTGGGCTGGAGCAGGAAGTGCCAAGGGAGGCTGGACCTCTTCCTTCTTTCACCTCATGGTATATTTTCCTTTTTTGATGACACTTTGCTTTGATCCAGGAAGTGGCTCTTACAGGAGCTAAATAAAACATAATCAATAAAATCAAAATAAAACAAAACAGAAGGAGAAGGGACCTCTCCTTCTGTCACCACCCCTGGGCCCTGGTTCCTTCCTGTAGCATTGGGCACGGTTCTGAGCCAGCCCAGAGGCCCAACCAGGGGGTCACTCATCACTGTTAACCTTGAGGGTGATGGAGAAGAGGGAGGAGAATGTGCTCTCAAAACACTAGTCCCCTCATTTTGGAGGGTCTTCCTTGTCGATAAAACCAGTAGTGACTCACTTCAAAGCTCTCGTAATCCAAGCATTTTAAATTTTATAGATGAGGAAAATGGAATTCAGAGATGTGATTACTGCCCATAGCTCAGAGTTAGTTGGTCTAAGAGATGTTGCCAGGACCCAGATAATTTGGATTCTTTGTCCACTGCTCTGTCCTCCAGGCCACCATGTGTCCACTGCAGTATGCTAAGTCAAAAACCATTTGGTCACTTAAAATAATTTTTTCTTGTACTTTTTAAAGTGTTGCCTGAGGCACTAAAGTCAGCCTACTTTACAAAGACAAAAAAATATACATATACATGTGTATCTGATTTTAAACAAGTTTAAAATCAGTATTACAGCATGCAGGGCTGGATCGGCTGAGAGTTAACTTTGAGCTTAGGAGGAAGGAGGCCAAGGGGCTGGTCAGGGCCTGAGTGCCACTGGGGCTGTATGATGTTGTTCTCAACTTTGCTAGCTCCTAAAAATAGCCCTTAAAATGCAAAATAGGTTCTTTTTTTGTTGTTGCATAAATCAGGGCTTCTTAGATGAGATGGATTTTCTTCATTTCCTCTGACAATAGGCCCACTTTTCATTCATGCTTCTGGAGAGATCAATTCCACAGCTGTTCATCACACATCCACCGTGAGCCGGGCGCCAGCGTACTGCCAGAAGGTCATGGCCCCGGGACGCCAGTCCTCAGTCTTGTCTGCTCTGGGCTGGGGGTGGGATCCCACTCTCAAATGGTGTGGTCCTCAGGCCCACAGCACTGCCCTTGGCCTAGTCTTCACTTCTGAGCCACAGTAGTCTGCTGAAGTTTCCACTGCCGACCAGAATCAGGTGAGACACAGTCATTTCTGTTTCTAGATTAGCTATTACATCCATGGCTTACAGGGGTGGGCACTGCAGGAAATCACCCCAGATGAGTATAGAAAGCAGGTAAAACTACACCTGACATTTACCGTGGACAACTGAAGTGTAGTGGAGAGGAGGGTCTTTGGGGGCTGTGTGTACGATGATGACAGTGCCAGGCTTTCTAACTGGGAGGGTGCAGGGCACTGAGGTTTTTGGAAGAGGAGGTAGGAAGGGGTTCTGAGTGTGCATAGTAGGCACATGGTTTCTGCTTAGATTGTTGCTTCTTGGGTTAGTTCTGGGGGCACCTGACGGAAATCACTGGGGGAGGGGTGGTTTCCTTCCTCCTAAGACACCTTTGGGAGGCCCAATGCTGCTTTGTGGGGGAAGCAGGTGCTCAGATCCTCCTCCTCTTCTCTGTCTCTGAGTCACAAAGGAGAAAATAAGTAAATATTGCTTACATGCTTGAACTCCTTGCACATAAAGAAATGCCAGAGACCTGTGGAGTTTATATACCTCGACTGAAAGAGGCAGAATCACTTAGAGAACAGGCTGGGAGCACCCCTGTGGCAAGCAGAGGGTGTGAGTGGCAGGAACGGTAGAGTGTGGGCAGCTGGAACAGAGGAGCAGAGAACAGAATCACCAATGGAGGAGGAAGGGCCAGAAGGGACAGGGGAGAGACAAAACTCAATAGCTAAAAACCTATGCAACATTCACCTCAGTGCTTAATTGTCCCAGAGAAGTGGGACCTGGAGGAAGACGAGGTACACGTGCATATGTGATAGTCTCACCTGTGGTGCTCATGCACACAGCGAGCACGGCCATTCACGTTCTGCTCTGGTGGCACTGGCGGATTCACATATGGCCCGAGTCTCTGCCATCCTAGGACTCCCCTGTCACGGCTGCTGTGCTCTCCTGCCAAAGGCTACATAGCATGATGGCTTGTTCTCCATCAGGAGAAGGCCAGTTATCCTGCTCAAAAGAAAATCTTAGCAGTAGTTCCCATGTCTGTAGGGCGCTCCTGGGGACACACATCATCTCATTCCCTCCCCCTTGTCACTTTAAGGGGCAGCTCTGGTGTTGAGAAACAGCATTGGATTTTGCTGTCAGAATCCTCTGACTTTAAGTCTCTGTTCTGACAATTATATGTTTTTCTAAGATTTACTTATTTATTTTGAGAAAGAGAGACAGCACATGCGCATGCGTGCATGAACTGGGGACGGGCGGAGGGAGAAAGAGAGCTCCAAGCAGAATCCCTGCTGAGCGCAGAGCCCATTACGGGGCCGGATCCATGACCTTGAGATCATGACTGGGCCAAAACCAAGAGCTGGATGCCTAACAGACTGAGCCAAGTCGCCTCTGTTGTGCTAGTTACTTTATTTCACTTTGAGTAAGAAACTACTGAGTCGGTTTTCTCCTCTGGAAAATGCAGATTACAACACTTAACTTACTAGGACAAGGAAGGCTTTGGGGCACACAAGAAGCTACTGGGCAAATTAGAGCAAGAAGTCTTTTCCTCAAGACTTTTTATTTCCATTTGTCAGAAAATTATCATAATCTGTGGTGACTATGCATGAAATGTGTCCATGGGATGTGGCTCCCTTATTCCAGGGAGGCTGTTGGCTTCCAATAGCAGTGAGGCATGTTGTATAGGACCTGGTAAATATGGGCTCTAGGCTGTCACCCAGGGGGGTAGCCTTTGTTCCCACCCTGTCTCAGCAGGGAACCTGAGGTGACAAATGTAGGACCAGGACTGAACCTCAAGTCTGTTGACTTCTCCTCCAGCTTCCCCCTCCTTTATGATTTAAATGCACCTTCAGAAAACATTCCTATCTTTCAGTAGAAAGATAAACACCTCACTATGCATTTTGCCAGAAACAAAAATGTAGATACACTCTGACTTTCTGCAGGAACAGTCAGCTTTCTCTAAGCTGAAATGCTGCATTACAGAGAGCAAATAGTATGATTCCCAAAACAGAGTTATCAGGTGGATGGTGAGCAAACCCTAAATCAGACTCCCCAAACTCTGCCAGATTCTATCCACTCTACTTGTGGTCCCGATGGAAGGACCAGGCTCTGGTGATTCAACTCCCTTACATGCAGAAGGGAGCAATATTCATCTTTCCTGCGAAGATATTATCAGATGGAATTTATGAGCTCTTCAAAGAACATTGAGAGAGTGCCAAAGATATACACAGTACCATAGAGGCATAGCATGTTAGTGTTGCTATTGTTATCAAAGCCTCATTGCTGTTCATGCAAAAACATTCTGAAAGTCTTCTTCGAAAAATTCCAACTACTGGGGATAATTAAATTAGTCCAAGGAGGTATAAAGGACATGGAATTCTTCATTTATTTGGCTATTCAATAATTTTTCATTGAGATTCTACTCTGTGCCCAGCAATGGGACTGCAGTGATAACAAGAAATCCATAGACCTTTCTTCTGGGAGCTTACAGACTAGTGGGCATGTGGCATGGGACAGAAAAAGCAGATGAAGAAGTTCCAACATTATTGGAGGTAACAGGGAAAATAGACTCATTTGTTGAGTACTGTTTTCACTTTTACCTTGGTATTCTTACTGTCTGTGGAATAAGCTATAGTGAGTGTCTGTTTTTGTTTTTTTTTGCTTTTGTGGGTTTTTTTTTTTTTAAAGATTTAGTTTATTCATTTGACAGAGAAAGACACAGCGAGAGAGGGAACACAAGCAGGGGGAGAGGGAGAAGGAGGCTTCACGCTGAGCAGAGAGCCCGATGCAGGGTTCGGATCCCAGGATTCCGAGATGAAGGCAGATGCTTAATGACTGAGCAACCCATGAGTGCCTCTCGTTTTGTCTGCACAACATACAACCCTGTCTGGTAATGCATCTGACCTGTGAGCATTCCCCACTCCCAGGCCATGGAGTTGGGATGGGGCCAAACTCACCGGTCTAGAGACTTACCTTAAAGCCCTGGATGCTCCCTGGGCTTCAGTTTTCTGATATCACATGAAGTCTCAATAACATCTTAGAGTAGATCTATTTAAAAGATTGAGCAAAAGCAAGGAGCAGTCACTGGGATTCAGCTTGGTCTCTCTTGTAGTGGTAGGACATTTCATGAAGTCCCTTGGATGTGGAGTCTGGAGTCCAGACTTTGAGTTAAGACACTATTGTTGACCATCTCCCTAACCTGGATACTTGAGTACTTGTGTGAGTACTCATGCAGGTACTTGTGTGAAGACTCATGACTTTTCACTGTGCGTGCTTGTGCAGTACTCTCACCTGGTTTCCCCATCAGTGACATGATGTGTTGTACAACATTTAGCACATAGTGCAGTGAGGCAAAATCATGCTGATAGATCCAGGGATTAGTGTACTGGATTTCAGACAAGTGTCTTACAAAGTTTTCATGGTGTTCTTCAGGAGAAAGGTGAGAAATAGAGAAAGAGAAATTCAGTATCAGTGACCAAAGACGGGTGCAACATGTCTATAAGAATTCACAGACACCAGATTCCCAGAGGTGACACATGACCTGTCAAAAGTCTGTTCCATTACCTTGGACTTTATCAACAGCTTAAAGTAACTGAAGGCATTCTTACCAACTTTCAGGTGACACAGAACTGGGAAGAGTGGCCAATACATTGGAAAACAGAAATAAGTTTCAGACCAATTTAATATTCTGAATTGATGGTTTAGAATTAAGCCTATCTATCTATCTATCTATCTATCTATCTATCTATCTATTATATATCATCTAGCTTCTATCTAAAGGAATAGTATCCAGCAGGTTAAGAAAAAAGTCAGCTACACAAATGTGGTTCACGTGAGAAAGACCTGGAAAGTTAGAGTTACGACAAGCTGAATATGAATCATCAGTAATACAAATCATCAGTAACTGTCCAAATGCAAATGCAGTGCTAGTTTGCATTAACAGCTAAGGAGAACCTTGTTCAATGGACATAAGAGCTTGCTTCACTGGCCACCCCCTTTTGTAATATTGGGACTTATCTTGAGGAGGAGATCAGAACACGATGGACAAGGTCTAGAAATCACCCATTCGTTTGCTCATTCAGGTATACATGCCTGATTGGCTATAACCTTGAACACTTTTTGCAATGGAGTAGAGGTGTTAATAAATAAATAAGAGAAAATACATAAAATATGCCAGAAACTATTCTAGAAGGATGTTGTTCAGAAAGGAAAGACTGAGCCTGGAGAAGGGAATGACCAACAACATGGGGATTCAGGCCCCACCACAAAGCACAAAGTGGCAGAAAGGGAAGGTAGTGTCAGGTAAGTAAGTTACTCACATTCTGTTCTGGACATACTAATGTCTCTCCTTTGATTCTTTGATTCATTTATTTCCTTGTTTTGTTCTCCCTCACCCAGGAGGCAATGATGTGTATCCTCTGATATGTATGGGCTCTTAAAAACCATGTGCTGCCATTTTGTACATATTTTTATGTAAATAGTACTGTACTATGTATCTGATTCTCTGTCTTGCTTTTTTCATTCAATTCTGGTTTGTAAAGAACGAATCGGGTTGCTGAGTATACAGTTAATCCTCATTATCCTCAGATTTTGTGTTTGCAAATTCACTGACTCACGAAAATTCATTTGTAACCCCCAAATCAATACCTGGGGAGCTTCAGGGCACATTCATGGTCCTTCACAGACATGAGCAGGCTGGAGAAAAATGTGAGTCACTGGCAGGTATGTTCTCAGCTGAGCTAGAACGAGGAGGTGCTCTGCCTTCTGGATTCAGTATGCTATAATGCAGTGTCCCTTGGCATTCTATTTAGTGCTATGTTTTTCACATTTCTGGGAATTTTTGATGATTTTGCTGTTTAAAATCATCCCAAACACCGTGCTAAAAGGGTCTAGAGTTTCTTAGTGCAAGAAGGCTGGGATATGCCTTACAGAAAATACATAGGTACTAGATAAGCTTCCTTCAGGCATGAGTTACAGAACTGTTGGCCATGAGCTCAATGTTAATGAGTCAACAATATGGATTAAATAAGATGTCTTTACACAGAGAAACACAGAAAATAAGGTTGTTGACAACACATGTCAACTCATGTGTTGATGAGTTGACAAAAATGTGACCAGAGGCTTGCAGGAACCTAACTCTATATTTCCCCTAGGAGCAATGGTTCAATATTTGCCAACTCTGTGTTTGTAACAACTTTATAGAACACAACTATAATGAATAATGAGAATTGATTGTACCTCTGCTTCATTGCTCCTTGCTGCTGTTCCATGCCACATTTTACTTCTTTATTCCCCTAGTGATGGACACCTGGCATGGCTTCAACTCTCAGTCCCCATAATCAAGGCTATGACAAGGATCTTCATGCATTTTCCCTCAGAGACTAGTGTGAGAATTTCTCTGGAGGCATTCTCAGAAATGTGATTCCTGGGTCCAAGATAAGTGCATTCAGCCAAGTACTGCTGGATTGCCCTAAACAATGGGGCTGGCCCCCTCTACACTCTCGCTACCATCACATGACAGTCTTGTATTCCCTACAACCCTGCCATGACCTGTCATCACCCAGCTTTCTAATTTTTGCCAAGTTGTATGGGTATAAAGTCATAATTCATCATAATTTTTATTTTATATCTCTGATTAAACGAGTCCCAGCATTTCTTCATTTGCTCACCATTTTGGGTTTCCTCTCGTACGAATTGACTATTCATACTTTTTTATCTATTTATCGATTAGGTTTTTAAAAAATTAATTTGCTAAAAATTCCTTAGGCATTGTAGATATTTATACCATTTCAGGTTTAGATATTTAAAATGTGTTTTCCTGATTTATCATTTTTTCAATTGTGTCCATGATTTTTTTATTAATTCTTAATTTTGATATAGTCAAGGAAGTATAACTTTGGATAGTGTCTACCTGGGAAGAAGGGGTGGTAGTTTGGGAGTGAGTTTTCATGTGAAGGGCCATCTTATCTAAAGAAAGGTTAAAAATAATTGAGAGATTTTTGGGAAGGGGTTCAGGGAAGGAAAGATAATATATAAATGGTAAGATAGCTATTTTTTTCTAAAGGACAATAAGTCAAAGAACCTTTTTACTTAGTCCATCCTCAGGTAGAAAGGATTGCCCTGTGAGATGAGCTCCTTGTTCTCTGAGATGGCCAAGCACAGGGTGGATGAATGCCAGAATGCCCTTGACCAAGGGCAAGAGTCAATGAGCCCTGACAGTTAGGTCAGTTCTGAGAGTTTGTGAATGGGATGGAATGAAGAGGGAGGGAATTTGCATGAAGATAGTTCTTTCCCTTAAACCAGCAATTCATCATTCCTGTGCAAATGCTCACCTGGCTAAGCTAGTCTTCCCAGTATCTGTCAACAGCAGTAACATTTCATGCTGTCCTCATCCCCACCCCTTACTTATACAGGCAGAACACATTAACCTCATGGACATGGTATTGGCAAATCTTTCCTGTGACTCTATTTTTTTGGAAACTCACAATTTAATTGAGACTTCCGAATGGCTCTCCTAATTGTAGGTGTGAACCTAGAGAGAGGAGAAGGAAGGAGTGAAGGTAAGGTGTTGAATATACCCTAGTGCAGTTATAAGATGGGCCAAAAGGCAGTTTTTGTCTTTTGAGTTCATTCATTCATCCATTTCCTTATGCATTGGCAAGTGCCTCCTCGGTGTCAGGCCCTGGGCCCAGCCCCAGAGACACAAGAGACCCAAGAGTGAGCAAACAGCTACTGTCCTACCCTCACAGAGCTTAGAGCCTGGAGGGACAGGCATCTACTTAACACCAAATGTACAAATCTGTGTTCACATTTCTACCTGTCTTCTCCCTTTAAAATTAGTGAAATAAAAAAAAAGAAGAAATGCAGATCAGAGTGGAATAAAAATACCATTTTCATCTGTTGTAGTGGCAAACATCCAGAAGTTTGCTGGTGAGGCTGTGGGACAGTAGGCCTTCTCATACAGTGCTGGTAGGAATGCAGACTAAAGCAGCTCCTATGAGGGGGAACTTGGTAATATTCAACAAAATTACGTATGCATTTTACCCTTTGACCTAGCAATCCCACTCAGGAAAATATCCCTAAGATAGGCTGGCAAAAATACACTGAGGTTTATGTACAAAGCTATTCGTTACAGTACTTATTGTAAAAGCTAAAGGCTAAAACAACCCAAATGTGCCTCACTAGGGGATAAGTTGAAGAAACCTCGGCCTAAGTCAAATCCATACAATGGAGAACCCTGCATCACAAAAGGGAATGAGGCCTCCATAAGGCTACATCCTATTATAAAGAGATCTTTAGGATTTATTGTTAAGTGAAAAAAGCAAAATGGAGAAATAGTGTATTTAGTGTGCTACCTTACATCTTAGAACGGGGAAATTGTATATACATTCCTATTATTTTAAAATTTTAATGAAAAGATATACCAAAAATGAATAAAAATTGTCACCTATGTGTGGAAGGGAGGAAATAAGATGATGGGGAAGACAATATAAACCAGACTATCTGAATGGACTTTCTTTTATAGACTTGACTTAGGAGTCATCTGAATGTCTCATGAAACAAAATTTAATCAGAAAGAGGACTGTACTCTCCCAAAAATGTTGAATGCAAAATAAAATGATATAAATGCTTAAAAACTGAGTAGTTTAAACGCATAGAGAAAAATTATTTCAGATGACTTTAAAACCTAGTAATTAGATTGTGCATCCTAAGTAGAGACGCATATATCTCCCAAGGACTAGAAGAGTCACAAAGAAATCTTAAACCGTTTCAACAATGTTAATGTTAATAATCATATTGGCATTGTTATTCTGAAGTATATATGTGTGTGTGTGTACTGACCACTCTGTATTTTAACCGTATAATAAAACTGTAGTACAGACACAGATAGTAAGAGAAACCAAACAATTTATTAGAATAAATTTAATGACAAAGAACTAAGGTTTTCAGTGTGAAAGAATTAAGTATTATAAAGTCAGGATATATATTCTCTTAAATTTTTTTTTCTAGCTCTATCCACTGGAAAAGTCTGGAAACAGTAGTCAACCTGGTAGCAATGAGTTTCATTAGTACCCAGACTGTAGTCTCTAAATATCATTTCCCATTAAGAAGACCCAGAGGGAAAAAAAAAAGAAAGAAGACCCAGAGGCCCTTGGAGAAATGGCAGTTTGTGGTCTAAAGCAAGATGAACACGGAACATCTTATTGCACCAAAAAGCAAGAAAGTCATCAAACAATTGGATATTCTTCCAAAAGACTCAGGAATCATCTGGAAGGGACTACATCTGGCCAAAGACGAAGCAATTTGATCGTCAAAGAGATTAATGACGTCAGTGGTTTGAGATATATCAGTTATCTTTAAATTTATAGTTTATGATAATACTAAATTTCTAAAATCTCACTGGTCAGCTTTGGAGGGTACCAGGAAACCATTCAGTATTTTAAAAGGGCTCCTGGGTGTTTCAGTAGGTTAAGCGTCTGACTCTTGGTGTCAGCTCAGGTCATGATCTCATGGATCATGATCTCGTGGGTCATGATATTGAACCCCACTTTGGGCTCCATGCTCAGTGAGGAGTCTGCTTAAAGGTTCTCTCCCTTTGTCCCTCCCTCCAACCCCCACGCATGTGTGCTCTCTTTCTCAAATAGATAAATCTTAAAAAATAAAATAATAAAATAAAATAAAAAATACTAGTGAGTAGTGGGAAAGAACCAAGCATGTATCCTGCATTCCTGCATGAATTGCACTTCAGAATAACCAAATACCTGATGAGGGTAAGTCTCTCCTTCTCTTTAAGAATCCCCATCAGAAACTGCAGAAGAAATGTGTGTTAGTTTCCTAAGGCTGCTGTAACAAAGTACATTCAACAACAAGAATTTATTGGCTCAGAGTTCTAGAGGCTGGAAGTCCAAGATCAAGGTGTCAGCAGGGCCCTGCTCCCTGTGAAGGCGCTGGGGAAGGATTTGTTCCCGGCCTCTCTCCCAGCTTTTGACAGTTCCTTGGCTTGTGGCAACATAATTCCAGTCCTCATATGGCATTCTTCCTGTGTATGTGTCTGTCTGTCTCTGGGTCCAAATTTCTCCTTCATGCGAGGATGCCAGTCGTAGTGGATAAGGGACCCACCCTACTCCAGCATGACCTCTTCTTAACTAATTCCAGCTGCAATGACCTAATTTCCAAATACTGTCCCTTTCTGAGATACTGGGGTTAGGATTTTAGCATATGAATTTGGAGGTCATAATTCAACCCATACTAGAACAACAGAGTTAGAATAGCATCATTTTGTAATTGCTAATGAAAGAACAGATCAAGGCCATGGCCATCTGTAACCACTAAAACCATCAGCAAATACCAGCTGAGGAGCTTTATAGAGAGTGAAGCAGGTATCAGCACCAGACCTACTGACTAATCTGGACATCACCGCATGCAGGAGATCCAGGCATTACCATTACAATGCGTTCTGATGTGAAACCAGAGGAAGGACCCAGAACCACCTAGAAGGGGCTCTTGTCTCTCCCCGCTCCCAGAAAACTCCTACTAACCCCAGAATCTGAACAAGCCTTTAGATGTAAGAGGTGAACTAATATTTTAGAGGATTTACAAGTGAGAAGAGAAGGTGTTAAGTGACACCCTGGGTACACCACCAGCAAATTTCCAAGTGTGAGAAATTCTGTAAGACAAAAGGTCTGGTTTCTTAACAGATGTTAAGGGGAGAAAAGGGAGGGAGAACTGATAGATCAAAAGAGACTGTAAAAGCTATGTCAACCAAATTCTAAGCGTGCATTTTGTTTCGGTTTTGATTTGAACAAGCAAGCTATGGAAGATAAAAACATAAAAGATGGCCAGAGAAATTTGAACACCCCCTGGATATTTGATGATACTAGGAAATTACTGATTATTCAATGCGGTTATAGCTTTGTTGTGATTTTTAAAAAGCTCTTACTTTGTAAGCGTACTACTACTCAGCTCTTCGTGGATGGAAAATTCTAGTGTCTTGGATTTGTTTCAAAATAATCTGGGAAAGAGGTGATAAACTGGGTGAGATTATAGATGAAATGCAATTGGCCATGTGTTGAAGAGGGGTGATGAGTACCTGGGGTTTCATTACACTTTTATATGTTTGAAAATTTCCATAATAAAGTGTTAAAAAATTGATGAGGTGCCTCTCTTCCTATAAAAGTCTTATCTATTCATCTCCGTGCTGGATGCCATCCCATCCTATCTTCTCAAGGACTTAGCTCACCATTTATTGCCTCACTGAGCGTTGTGAGTCTCTCTCCCCGCTGAGTCATCCCCACAGCTAATAAACGTGCTCTACCATCTCCCATCCAAAAAAAAAAAGAGAGGAAATCAGGGAAACCAACTCCAATTACTTCCTCGGCCCACCCGATTTTTCTATTCCTTTGCACAACTCAAGTTTTCTTCTCACACACATAGTTTCTAATTCATCACCATCTGCTTCCTCTTCAACCCCTGCAATCTGGCTGTGGCTAGAAAAGGCTATTGAGGTCACCACTGACCGCCATGTTTTGTCAACTACAGTGGATATTTTTCGGCCTCTCCGCTGCTTTGGCCTGGTTTCGTGTTTCTCTCCAACCGTCCACTCCAGCCCTATCTGTCTATGTTCCCCCATCTCCTGTCCCTCTCCCCTGACACACAAAATTCCCTCCATGCCTGTCAGTTCCTCAGACACCCTGATGTCCGGGTTTGGTGTCTCTCCCATGCTTCCTTCTTTCTTCTTGGCTCTTCCCATGATTCGCCTCTCTCACTCTTCCCATCTTCATGATTGCTCTGTCTGCCTGGGGCCCTGGGGCCCTCCACCAATCTTTGTCACTGCACCTGCTTCATTCCCCTTTTTATAACACTTCCTGAAAATTGGAATCAGATTTTTATTTGTTCTTTTCCCCCACTGGACTCTAAGCTCCACAAGGAAAGGAACCAAATCTGTTCCTGCTAGTCCCTGCGATCCCAGAAAATTGTACAGTTCCTGGCACACAGAGGCGCTTAAAAAAATATTTGTTGAATGAAAACATTAAATGATACATTAATCAAGTGATTACTCAACTTAGTATAACAACAAATTGTGACTAACGCTGTGATGAAAAGCACAGTGGGGCGTGGATCCAGTTTGAGAGGGTCACAAAAGCCACCACGTGGAGATCCCGTTTCCCCAGGATCTGAGATGTGGAGAGGAGTTTCGTAGGGGAGACATAATGAGAAGCTGGGGAGACATAATGAGAAAAGGGTCAGCTCACCCTGATGAAAAACCCTAAGAAGAGTAGTTGAAACCAAAGATTGCCTGGGGATCAGATGTTGACAATCTCCCCTTTGAGGGTGGGGCTGTGTGTGTGTGTGTGACTTAGGAGTAAGTGACACAATGCAGAGATACCCAAAGGTCATGTTGTCTTGGCTACATTTTATCAGCTGTGCACCATGAGTGAGGTTTTAGTCTCCCTGCTAGTAACAGAGCAGGAAGTGTGCCGAATGATTCAGCGCGCAGCCCGCGGACTGAGGGGCACCCTTACCTTGCACCTTCCTGTGCGATACCAGCTGTGTTTACCCAAACAAAACCTCAGACCCCGTGGAATTCCGTTTACCCAGCAGACCTCCTTTGCTCAGATCTCTAGGCTTGGACTAAGGGGTGATCAGAGTTCAGGCAGTCTTCTCTCAAGGAAGTTTCCAGGGAGCAGGAATCTGAGGACCCCTTAGCCAGCAACAGGTGGAAAGAAGTTGACAGTCAAAGGAAGAAAGGGCAGGTAAAGGGCTTCTGAAGCTAGTTCCAACACACACACACACAGAATTAGCAAAAAGCCCTTTGAATATTAACTTGTCTTTGACCCCGTGGCTCTGTTTCTAGAGGACTGGGCTGAGGAAATAATCAGAGGCAGGCAAAGATGAGTGCACTAGGAGGACCGCTATGAAGTTATTTACAAAGCAGAAAATTGGAAAAATCTAAATGTCCAAAAACAGAAGGAGGGCTAAATAAATGAGAGCATGCCTGAGCTGGTGTGTGGCTATTACAATTATGTTTAGAAATAAATTTTAATTGCTTGGAAAATGCTCATAACATAACATAACATTAAGTGAAAAAAAGTAAAATGAATAAAATAGCTGCTTCTATAGTCTGAGCTCAAACATTTGTGTTTCTATATACATGAGAGAGCTGGGTGCGTAGATGAATACAAAGAAAAAGACTGGATAGAATCTTGCCAGTAAAAATCGCATTATTGTAAGTTGATTTGTATACTTCTCCATATTTAGTTTTTATTTATTTTTATTTTTTTAAAAGATTTTTATTTATTTATTTGACAGAGAGAGACACACCAAGGGAGGGAACACAAGCAGGGGGAGTAGGAGAGGGAGAAAGGAGGCTTCCCCCCGAGCAGGGAGCCCGATGCGGGGCTCGATCCCAGGAAACTGAGATCATGACCTGAGCCGAAGGCAGAGGCTTTAACCCACTGAGCCACCCAGGCGCCCCCCTGTATTTAGTTTTTAAACAAGGGCACCTTACATATAGTCATAAACGAACAATAGGATTCTTTTTTTTAAAAGAGTGTTCTTTTTTATCGATTGACCTATTTTCTTTTTTATTGTGGTAAAATAGACGTAACGTAAAGCTTACCATTTCAGCCATTTCTACGAGCACAGATCAGTGGCATCAAGCACATTCGCATTTTTGAGCAATCCTCACTGCCATCCATCTCCAGAACTTTTTCACCTTGCAAGACCGAAACTCTGCTCCCATTAAACACCAACTCCCCATTCCCCTGCCCCCATACCCTGGCAACCACCGTCTAGCCTCTGTCTTTATGACTCTCACTTTTCCACTTACCTCATGGGAGTAGAATCAGACAGCACTCTTCTTTTTATGTCTGGTTTATTTTATTTAGCATAATGGCTTCGAGAGTCAGGCCCCTTAGTGTGGTTCCTGCATCCCGCTAAAGCCCAGCGCTGATCTCCACACCTCCAGCAAGGTCTTTTGCGTGGGACCCAATGAACCCCAATATTGTGTTTGGCATGCTGAAGGTTCCCCTCCAAGGGCCACGGGGAGGGATGTTAAGAGACGATAATAGGGGCTAAGTGCCCACCTCCACTTGTCCCCAGCAGCCTCAGGTAGCTGATGCTTCTGCATTCTGGGACTAAGTGGCGAGGGTGGGTGAGTGGAAGAAGCAGTCAGGAATCTCAATTGAAGAAAAGCCTGGAAGGAACTTTTAAAACAGCTGCTAAAACCCTCTCACTTTACAGGGACTGAGGGAATGTAAATGAATAGCTTCCATGCACGAGAGAGGCAACGCAGTGTCGGGACACAAGCCTTGCAGCTCAGTGCTCAGCTCAGTGTCTGACAGCTGTGAGACTGTGGGGAGGCTCCTTGACATATCTAGACCTCAGTGTCCTTATCTGTAAAATGGGTGCCATGAATGGGGTCATCTCCTTCAGCTGCCCTGGTTGCATTTAAAGTACTTCGAACAATGCCTGGCAATAATAACGGCTCAATATGTGGTAAGTGCTATTAGTATTTTAAATTACTGTTATTATCATGGTTTTCCTTTAGTGCCTGAATGCAGACTAAAGCTGTCTGGCTTAACCCCTAGGCCAAAGCTGTTCTTACTCTCTTCTGTGTCCTGCCTTTGAACTTTGACCCCTGACCATTCCCCTTGCTTTTCACCTTTCTCTGCACAGCTCTGGACCTTCCAGAAGGGAAAGGGCAAAAAGAGGGAAAACCGGAGCTAAAGGGGAAGGAGAGAGCCTAGCAAAGACAGGAGAACCCATCTGCAAGAGTTTGCATCTACCCAGAAGGAATGAAGAAACAAGCACAAAAATCACTTTTTCATAACTCACAGACAAAGCTCAAAACCCTATCCTATGTGCTGGTAGTTAGATGTGCCAAGAAACAGCTATATTTTCCATACCTCAGGCTGGAGTAGAGGCCAACCCTCATTTCAACAGGTGGCACATAGAAACATCTTGGTCATGATAAACCTCCATAAACCTTGGCTTGATTCAAACTCTATTAAATGCCCTCCCCCCGCAAAAAACAAACTCTGCCTAGATTTCTAGAACATTCCGTACATGATCATTTTTAAGATTAGCCAGAATTCTCTTCAAGATCCTGGTGTGTAACCTTTTGCTCTTTGTTCCCTTCCTCTGAAGGCGGCTGAGTGCAGTTCTTTTCACACCCTACTTGAAAGGCAGCTGCCAGTGGGAGTATACAGTTCTCTGTCTTGTTTCTTCCATTTCAGAAAGGTTTCTTTCCTACTACTTCTGGCCGTCTGCTCTGCCTGGCTGGGGAGACACCCCAGACTTCCTCCACCCGCATGGCCTTGCAGCCAAAGACCCAAGACACAGGGAGGGGTCCAATTAAAAAACCGGGCACACAAGGAAAAGCAGGCATTAAAGGACAACCCAGTCTCTTTAAAAAAAAGGAACAAGCAAAGAAAGAAAAAGCGGCGTGTAGATATTTTATTTCAAGTTCTCTTGTCCTAATTAAAGAATATGGACAGTTGTTTCTCACAGGGCTAGTAACTACTCATTTTGAGTGGAATCTTCTTAATGGACTGGGATAAACAAGAGAATTTCCTTAAAGAGAAGTCTCATTATACAGGCACAGCCCCAAGCCATGTTCCCTTCAGGCGTCTGCTGGCTTCCAGGACGTCGTGGGCGAGGTGAGATGTGCCCAAAGGAGGCGCCTCTTTCAGAGGGCGTCTGTGTGAGGGCAGACGCTGGCAGCCTTAGTCACCAAGCGCGCACCTCAAGAGCGTCATTTTAATTCTGAAGTGTTTGAGTATCCTACTCGTTTCTGAAAACATGCGTGCCAGCTTGGCGTCTAGCTCAGGGGACGTCCCATAAGTCAGGAGGGAGAGGAAAATGTCAAGAGCCCGGTTTTCTAAGGATGTGCGTTTTTGCTCCTTCTGTCCCCTCCTCAGCCCTCCCCCACCCCACCTGCCTCCTTCCTTCCCCACTAGTAACAGGAGAAATTTGGAAATGCTTGGACCACCTTGGCACTCTCTTCCGATTCAGTGTTTCTCGGCTGCTTGAGAATTCAGGATGCGCGGGCCGTCCACCCGTGTCAACCCCCGGCCTGGCCAGGACCACCTGGGTTGACCAGCCACTTTGGTGGATGCAATCCAGAAGAGGAGACAATTTCTCTGTTGAGAGCCACTGCTGTTGGCCTGAATTCGTCAACCAGGGATTTATTGGGAGAGGATAAGGGAAGGAAGGAGGAGGGAGACAAATGTACAGAGTCTATCAAGTAAAACACAAGTATGGCTCAGTAGTGAGGGGGGAATGACATGCCCAGGAACACAAATAGGAGCCCCGGCATGCTTTAAACTTGGCCTGATGGAAACTTCTGTGTCAAGGCGGATTACAGAGCCAAAAGGTCAAAAAGTATGCGAGGCACCATCCCGGGGGGCTTTCACAGATATGGTCCTTCTTTTTTTCTTTTTAAAATTTTATTTATTTGACAGAGAGAGATCACAAGTAGGCAGAGAGGCAGGCAGAGAGAGAGACAGGAGGAAGCAGGCTCCCAGCCGAGCAGAGAGCCCAATGCAGCACTTGATCCCAGGACCCTGAGATCATGACCTGAGCCGAAGGCAGAGGCTTAACCCACTGAGCCACCCAGGCGCCTGATATGGTCCTTTTTAATCATCCCAAGAAATACTGGTAAGGCCAACCTGTTATCTTGCCGGTGCCCTCACAAAACAGAGTCTCAGAGGGTCAACTCGACCAAGGCTCCCGAGACTCAGGTCTTCTGGCTGCATGACCAGTGGTTACCCACACTCAGGAAGAGAAAAAATACTCGCTTTTTCAATGTACCTGACATTGATATTAGCCATAGGAATGTAGATGTGAATAGTAGGGGAAACTGAGCGAGAACTTGCTATACTTCCTTTGCAACTGCTCTAGGAACCTAGAACAATTCAACAATAAGAAGCTCATTTTAAAGAAAGAGGCCACAACCTGGAGGTATAAATACTTCCCAAAGGTGTGTCCTGCAGGTGCATCCATCCCTGAATCAGCGGGGGAGCAGCATGGTGCGGGCAAGCATGCATTACCCGTGTGTTACGCAGCTGGTGGTGGCGTCTGTGCAAGGAAGGGGCATAAAGGAGCTACGTAATAATAACACAGGCCCTGACTTACACCGGAGGCTCAGGGAAGGCTTCTCAGAAAAAATAGTATGCCCGAGTCTCAGCTGACTGATTTATGGGTGTGCTAGTAAATTACAAACGTTAAAATGTTACATCTTGAAATGACTTTCAGTGGTGATATGTCTTTCAACTTTGACATGTTTTTTTAAAGATTTTATTTATTTATTTGAGAGAGAGATAGAAAGAGAGAAAGAGAGAGAGAGAGAGAGAAAGCAGTGGGGGTGAGGAGGAGGCATAAGCAGAGGGAGAGGGAGAAGTAGACTCCCCACTGAGCCAGGACCTTAATCCCAGGACCCCGGGATCATGACCTTACCTGAAGGCAGACACTTAACTGACTGAGCCACCCACATGCCCCTTGGCTTTTTACCATGTCTTTGCCCTTAAAAAAATCTTTAATAAAATAAGCTTATAACTAGCTGCCTTCTTTGGTCTCTAAAGTGAGAGAGACTATTGTTTTTAGGCAATTGGATTTGAGGGAAGGAGTTTCAGAGCCTAAGAGATCTGGGTTCAAACCTCAGTTAAATGGCTTTCCAGAAGTATGACATTGAGAGAGTGGCTCGTAATCTCTGAACTTCAGACTCTTTATAGTTAAAACAGAGACAGTCATACCTACTCAACAGGATCATGGCGTGAAAACCTACAGATAGACGATGGTGTTTATGGATACATTGTATGTGCTCAGAAAACAAATGTATGGATAAATGATGAAGTATGGATTAAAACTTAAAGTAGAGCATTTATGCAGAATAAATTTTTTTTAAGGATTTTATTTATTTATTTGACAGACAGAGATCACAAGTAGACAGAGAGGCAGGCAGAGAGAGACAGGAGGAAGCAGGCTCCCTGCTGAGCAGAGAGCCCAATTCAGGTTCGATCCCAGGACCCTGAGACCATGACCTGAGCCGAAGGCAGAGGTTTTAACCCACTGAGCCACCCAGGCACCCAAGAGTAAATATTTTTTAACCAAAAAAGAAAAATCAAGCCCTCAAATCTATTGGTTAGGAAAAGTCACATGAACGAACAATTATGGCATGATTTCAGTGCTACTGGGGCGGTGTTTCTGGTTGATTCTGGGCAGGGTGGGGGCATCCAGGCTCCGGGTCTGGGTGTTGGGTCTCAAACAGACCTGACAGTAGCCAGGGTCTCCCTCGCATGTTCCATGAGCAGTGCCAGATGTGACATAGACACAGAGAACCCGCGCATCCTCACGAGACATCCGACTGGAGGGCTATGGCAAGCCCCAGTGGGGCAAGAAGAAGCATTTCTACTCACAGGTTAGGGTTGGCTGTGATTTGTCCTGAGGCTTTAAAAATCTTTGCCTCATAGGGATACCAGAAAAGGGTCACAGGGTCATAGGGATACCAGGAAAATTGTAGAAGGAGAGCACACCATGACCAGAGCCAGTGTCTGATTACACTGGACAGGTAGGGAGCCCAGCCACACGGGTTATCAAACTCCTTCTGCATGTGGGTATGACTTGTCTAGAGAAACACAAAATATGCACATCCTCTTGTTGGGCCAAGCTGCCTTTTTTTATTAGCTATCCATATACCTGGCTGTTGGCTTTACTATCTCATAAAATTGGCCTGTCAGTCCAGGAAAGCAAAGGCGGACACCCAGCCTGAATTTATTAGCCAGAATGGCTGCGACCCTTAAGAAGGTCTGCCTATCACTCACTTAGGTTATTTTTTTTTTTTTCTTAGTGCAGAAAAGTGTCAACATTGTCACAAAGAAGCCCTTGCCTGGGGCAGCTTCATCTTCCATAAAATGTGTATGTGTGAGGGAGCAGGAGGTGGAGCTGGGTGTGAGTGAGGTCATCGGTTCCCAAATCTGTCTGAACTTAAATTGGCTAATGAAAAATATGTTTAATGAGAGGCTATTCGGGAAGATGTCAGGAATCCAGATTTTTAGAAAGGTCCCCTGGGTAATTCTGATCATCAGCCAGGACTGGGAGTATCTGGCCCCCATCATCTACCAGGTGCCATTGGTCTGGAACATTCTAGAGTGCAGAAGTCCAGAGGCTTCAATAAACCATCTAGGTAGAAAATTGAAAAATCATTTCTTAACAACCTGAGGGAAATTCCTCAATTGAAGGAGACCATCTTGCCTTTCTATGCCTTCTTTTGCCCGAGGTGCTTCAATATTTTCTATTCCCCCACGAATCATTCGACATTGGGCAACTAGTACACCTTGACCTCACCTTCTCAAGGTGTGGTCCGCAGACTGGCATCATTAGCATCACCAGGGAGCTTGGTAGAACTGCAGACTCTGGAGGCCCATGGTAGACCTCCCAAATCAAAGTCTCTACCAGGGTCCCGAGGTGATTCATATACACACTGAAGTCTGAGAGAGCGCTGGCTCAGGTCACTGGCTCCCAACTAGTTCTTTTGGAATCATCTGGAGAGTTAAAAAAAAAAAATACTGATGGGTAAGGATTATTTCAAATTCCCCGGGCTATTCGAGTACAAGGAAGCAACAACTTTTAGCAATAAGTGATTTTTAAAAATAATCATGATTTTTTATTATTAAAATAATAATTTTATTATTATAAAGGGGAGTTGTAGCAAGGGGTTTTGTACATCATTACTGATTTGGCTTTTTCCCTTCATTAAACTGATGAGACTGTTTGGGTGCATGAGTGAAACAAAGAACAGGGATGGCTCGGAAGCCCTCTGATGAGAGCAGGAGGAAAGAGGAGCAGAAGATGTTGGGATGTGAACGGTCTTAATGTCCTTCATTTCCTTTGGAGCCTGCACTGATGGACCAGCACGTTCTGGAACAGCACTGGTCTCTCCCCTGCCTTGCAGAGAAACACACCCAAAGTAACAGATGTATGAGAAGAAGTCCCCGTGCCTAGATGCCTCTCTCTCAATCACAGAAAATTGTTTCTTACACTCCTGTGCTCTAGTTTAAGCATATTCTTTATTCTGTCAGAAGCTGTAGAGGTTGTGTGGTTAGTGAGACAGAACAACGATCCAGTTTGGAAAATGAACAGAAGGTGGTATGTAAAACTTCAATCCCATGAATGCCCCTACACCTGGTTCCCAGTGTATCAAAATTCTGTCGGAGCCCGGGCCCACCCCTGAGTCAGTCCTGGCTGTCCCCAGCAGGCGGGAAAGGCACCAATCCAACCGTGGGAAATAGCAGGGCCCGGGTGGTAGGTCAAAGGGCTTGGGTCTGACTTTGGTGTGGACACAGTTTTCTTACCTGTGTTCGAGCTCATCTCACCGTTTGGTACTCAGAGCCATAGTACTGGGAGTGAAGAGGGGTGAGACCCAGCGTGTGAGGCAGCCGCTCACAGCATCTGGGGGGCTTTGCCCCAGTCCAGGGGCTACATGGCCTCTATGTTCTTGGCCCCGCAGGCCTCCTTCCCCCGACCCTGCCATCCCCGTGGAGCCACACCTCTCCCCTAGCTTTGCCCGCGGGCGGCATTCTCCACCGCTTCTGACTAACCCAGAGTCAAATGTTAGGCTCAGAAAAGCCTCAGCAATAAAAATAGCTTCGGGAAGGTGGCAGCTTCAGTTCTTTGTGCTTTCGGGTGGCTGAGAGCAGAGAGCTGTTTCCACACCACTCACTGGGAGGCTCTTAGAAACAACATTTGAAACACCAGATAAAAAGCACTGATTTAGGAAAGCCTCCTGGAACGCTTTAATTGGAAAACAGTTCCATCTCATTCTATTTCCCTGACCACCTCTCTTTTGGAGGAGCCATGCTTTACTCTGAGCCAGGGACCCCGATTTTTCAGATGGGACCGAGATGAGGCACATGGGGGGAAAAGGGCCACAGCCCTGAGGACCTCCCTCGGGCTGGGCCTCTCACCTGACCTGAGCTGGAGAAACTAGGCTGGACTGATTGTCCAGGTCACTGTGTTTGTTGGGGGGAAGGGGGTTTGCACCCCCAATGCCTCAGTGTAACCTCAAAGGAGGTTCCCTGTCTGTGACTCCAGAGGCTTCTCCACAAATGAGGGGCGAGGCCCAGACAATATCTAAGAATGCTCTCCCAGTTTATGACATTGTGGCTTTTTCTTTCTTTCTTTCTTT
>RCUC01154033.1:0-21931 GCA_003697995.1 Taxidea taxus jeffersonii | reverse complement strand
ACCAGCAGGTATCAAGTCTAATTTATTTCAGCTATTCCTCGTTTTCGTAGGATTGATTTTTCAGAATGTGATACTCAGGTACATATATTTTCCAAGATTTCTGAGACAGTATATATTCACATTCTGGTGGCTGGGCCTATAGAGTGAACATCAACTTATTAATCTCTTCATACTTACTCATTTCAGGTAAGTTACTTAGTTGCTGCCATAAAAGGTATCTTTAGATACATATGATTCCATAATATATTTTGTAGTGAGTGGGTCAGATGCCAACTGCTCAAAGAAAGAGAAAGGTCTTAATATAAGAGGCAGAAAAATCATTTTGAATTCTAAACCGGTCAATTAATAGTTACTAGCTGACTAAAAATTAAAGTTTTAACTTTCATCCATTTTGTCCTTATAATGGGAAGTACATAGAGATGTAGCTCTAGAACTTCAGTGCCAGCCTCTCTCTTCTTAGATTGGTAATCATTTAAATTCTTTTGGCCTTAATTCTTTTATGAATAAATATACTCTGTCAAATTCGATTGTCCATAAAATATTTCATTTTAACTTTGAAATTTTAGTTTTGAGAATTTTAAAATTAAATTCTACAATTGCCATAGAATGATCCCCCCAAACTCTCATTACCTCTTTGGCAATCCATCCTTTGCAATCTGGAGGGAGGATTGGGACATCATCACTAATACCCAGCAAATCAAACAGATGTGGGAAGCCAAGGACAGCACTTCCAAAGTGTGTTATGAGAACCAGAGGAGCAATTGGAAGCGCACATCTGAAGCAGGCTTTATAAATGGAGAGTAGGGCCTACTACCAAGGTCTGCAAAATTCTCCTCTGTCACTGTTGACCTTATTCACGTTCTATTCATATTTCTTAATGATGTCTCCTAGATGGTCTGTCATATGTGCATCTCCCCTAAACCACCCAAACTCTCCCTGATTCTCTATGATAGAAATCCAGTTTTCCTTCTACTGACTTCTTTTATATAGAACTACAATATTCTATGTCCTTCCTCATATTATGTAATGGCTGGCACTTAGTGATGTAAGGGTGGAGGTTTTCCTCATCTCACTTAGACAGAAGGCAGTTAGGGCCAGGGCATGTTCTCTTACTGTTTCACTAAGCCTCTAATATAGATTTACATATTTTCCTTCTTTATTTCTTATGTCTCCTCTTAGCAGTGGAATTATATATGAATTAATAGAGATGTAGATGTAGTAGTATACTAGTGACTAAAGAAAGATATTTAGAATCATCATGTCATTTTAATTATTTTATTCCTCAAAAGGATTATCATGAGGGAAGTGACTCCCATGCTAGTCCACATATGAAAATTGTTACTACTTATAAAAACCAAGAGTTTTGATACATTTTGACTATCATTTAGTAAACGAGCCTGCAATTAATCTTGCAAATTATCATCTTATATATTTTGCATTTGGATAGAATTGTAAACATATAAAAAAGACTTGTCTTTGCTTAGATAGCCTCTTCTTTCTAACGCTTTGTTCAATATCATTAAAATTTGTCTACCCGAGCGAGAACTAGTGAGATTTAGCACTGGAAAGATCCCAGCAATCCAAGTAAAAACACTAAACATTTAGGCACTACTTCCAATTTCTTGAAGATTGAGCTGATAGAGCATGCCCAGCCTCCAGCTGTCTTATACCAACGATGAATGAACATTGTTAGCATGGTGATCAGGACAATATCAACACTTCAAAAAAATTATTTTTAAGTGAGGGAAGTAAAGCAATGTTCAACATGGACAACATTTAAGTATGGTTTTTACATTTCATTGAATAAGGAATCAGTTTCTGTCTTTTGACATCTTAAAATTCCTGCTCATTTTGATTAAAAGAATTAAAGCACAGTCTGAACAGAGTCTGCCAGGGCATTAAATACATGTCAGAACAGGTATCCATGAAAGCATGGCAATCTCTTGCTCATAGGAGTTTACTTTTAGTACCACATTTATAGATGAGAAATTATAATAATTTCTAAAATATGCTTTATTAAATCAGTAAATAAATTTGTTTTACTCCATTTGCTATTAAAATCTATCAGTTAGATTGTTTTCTTTTTCTCCCTGATTAACCCAGGCCTAAGAATTTGAAAAAAAACATAAATAAGAGCTCAGCTTTCTAGAATTTTTAGAAAAAAGATCATAACAAATGCATGAGATTGACACCTGTGTCCCAAATGCCACTTGAGAGCACAGATCAAGGCTGTCAGTGGTAGCAATAAAACAAAGGTATTAATGCTAAGCATTAATGCTAAGCATCAACAGAGAGAGCCTGTATAAGCAGCTAGTCACAGAGAAATTGTAAGGAGTTAAGAGTTAAGGGAATCCCAATGTAAGGACAAAACTATAGGATCAAAGACTGGAATGGGAATTGGTCAGATTCAGGAAAGAACCCAGAAGCCCATGAAAAATCCAAAGGTGTCAAAGTAAAGCCAAGGATCTGTGCAAAAGAAATAAGATAGCAGATAAAATTAGGAAAGCAGATGGCTTAATGAAGAAGTTTGATTAAATATTTAATGATTAATTATGTATTTTAAATTTGCAAACGTTTTAACACAGTTCATTCAGAGAGTCACATATAGGATACTAGAGACCTTATATGTGAGGAAATGTTGTTTTTATTTTCAATTCCAAACAGAAAAGAAAGATATTAAAGCTTACTTAAAGTATGAAATAACTAACAGATTTTAGAGAAAATTTGAACCAGCATTGCGTAGGATGGAAAATGATGATGGAGTTCCTTAATCTAATCTGGGCAGCCAAAAGCCATAAACGAATTTTTCAGTGTGCTATCATTAAAACTGCTTAGAGCTACAGTTCCATTATAATGTAATATAAGATCCAAATTCTTTAAATAAAAATTTATATTGGCCTAACCCATGACTAACAATTTTAATGTTATTTCAGGAAAAAAGTAAACTGTAGATCCCTAAGGAAAAGTTAGGGCAATATCAAGAAATGTAAGAGCCAAGGGCTGCTAGAACAAGAAATACAAAATATACAGTAACTCTTGATATTAAGATAGCAGTCTATCATAATTGGAACTTTCTTAGGTCCTGGACTTGCTTGTCATGCAGCCTCCTACCAGTAATCTTCCAATAACCAAGAAGATTCTGAAAAGAACAAAAGAAGCCAATTTCTACAAACCTTGTCTTCCTGTTTTAACAACTTTATTGAGATAGAGTTGTTATACAACAAAGACTGCACATGTTAAGATGTATAACTTGATGACCTTAACATATGCATAAACCCATAATACCATCACCATGTTCAAGGTAATAAACATATCCATCACCTCCAAAAGTTTCTTTGTTTCCCTTTGCGTGTGCCTGTGTACCTGTTTCATTTTGTTTGTGGTAAGAATACTTAACAAAAGATTTATCCTCCTAATAAATTCTGAACAGAAAGCCACTTCCTGGAAACTATGTCCTTATCTCTATTACATTTCCAGTTAATGCCTTCCCATTCTAGATCTAGTATTCACAGTAGAAAATTGGGTGAAAGAGAGGCATGGTGCTTTGATCTAGAATCAATGCTGAGTAGATTTTGGAAGCTTTGAGATTCTCTTTCATAAAAGCCAAAATGAAAGTATTATAAATATGTAAATATGGTATTTATAAGGATGTATGGGTGTTTAGTTTCTTACTTGGAAAATGACTCAGGTGGCTTATGTTACAATTCATAATTAGGGTGGGGCAATTAAAAATAAACCAAAAAAATGACACTTTTAAGAGATCTAGACATCCCATTTATATAGGATACAGTCAAGAATTATGCTCACTACTGGTTGTGAGTCTCATCTTAAACAATACATCTGTAGCTCAGAATTACAAGAGAGGAGAAGATTAATTAAAGAGAAACAGAAAACAATTTGAAATTCCAGATAAGAAACTATCACAATAATTATCTCTTTCATAGGGACACCTGGGTGGCTCAGTTGGTTAAGTGGCTGCCTTTGGCTCAGGTCACGATCCCAGCATCCTGGGATCAAGTCCCGCATCCGGCTCCTTGCTCAGCAGAGAGCCTGCTTCTCCTTCTGCCTCTGCCTGCCACTCTGTCTGCCTGTGCTCACTCCCCCTCTCTCTGGCAAATAAATAAATAAATAATTATCTCTTTCATATACTATAATTATGGTCACTAAAAAGCTAAAATTTCTGCTTTCTTAAAAGCTTTATTGTTAAAAAAAACTTATTTATTTATTTGAGAGAGAGAGAACTTGCACAAGTGGGAGGAAGGGCAGAATGACAGAGAAAGAATCTCAAGTAGACTTTGAGCGGGGCATGGAACCTGATGCAGGGCTTGATCTCATGAGATTGTGGCCTGAGCTGAAACCAAGAGTTGGAATCTTAACCAACTGTACCACCCAGGTGTCCCTATAAATTTTGCTTTCTTCTCCTTTACTATATTTTGTCTTCTACAGTCTAAATAAAATTCTCCCTTTAAAAAAAAAAAAAAAGATTGTATTTGTTTATTTATTTGACAGAGAGAGAGAGAGATCACAAGTGGGGCAGAGAGGCAGGCAGAGAGCGAAGAGGAAGCAGGCCGCCAACTGAGCAGAGAGCCCGATGCAGAGCTCAATCCCAGGACCCTTAGATCATGACCTGAGCTGAAGGAAGAGGCTTAACCCATTGAGCCACCTAGGTGCCCCCAAATTCTCCCTTTTTTAAATGTGAAATTTTTAAAATTAAGATTTGGTTGACATACAACATTGGATCAATTTCAGGTGTGCAACATGATTTGATATACATGTCTATTGCGACATGATCACAACAGAAGGTCTAGTTAGCAGCTGTTACCACATATAGTTACAGAATTATTTTTCTTGTGATGAGAACTTTTAAGACCTACTCTCTTAGCAACTTTCAAGTATGCAATACAGTCCCCATTTTTTGTACTTTTGTATTTGATAACTGGAAGTTTGCAACTTTCGACCACCTTAACCAAGTTCACCTCCCTGCCCCCACCCCCAGCCTTATGTGAAATGTTTAATTCAGAAAAAGGTCTGAGGCACTACCTAGAGTTTTGTTTTCTTAAGGAAATTTTGTGGTGCCCCAAAGGAAGTATGATGTTATGCAAGAGCAATGGGTATGAAGGTGATGATACATAAAGCCTCTGTGTTTTTCTACATAAAGCCTCTGTGTATTAAAAGTGGAGACCCACTAGAGAGCCACCTATTCATTCTGGGATGCATAAAGACATAACAAAACATCTCAATGTGTCAATTTTTGGTTCTGTATGCCATTTCACATTTTTCTCCGTACTACTGTCTCTAGGCTGAATGCAGGTAATCATAATCTATCATTCCCCTAAACAATGTAGGATTGTCTGCATGTGCGTACGTAAGGGTGTGAATATAAAATGGATTTGAGAATTTAAAAGAGGTAGTGATTCAATAATCTGGTGATATAATCTATACTCTACACATTGTGATATAGTAATATGGAAGATCAGATCTTATGACAGTGTCATAATTTTCAGTTTAGCTTGGCTTTCATAAATCCAAATAATTTAGATGAAATTCAGTCAAAATGCTTAATTAAATATATTATTTATGTCATAATTGGGACAACCAATTTTCTATTTAATTATATGCATTATTTAATGAAAAATTAATAGTTTCTCTTGCCTTTACAAAAATAAGCTGCTTACCATCACTTAGCATTTTACTACTTAGTGCCTTTTTATAGGCAAATTTTATTATTTCAGTGAATGCCTAGATAAAAATAAGCAAGGCTGCTAATTTTTCCTTGTTTGTTCTTGTTTAGACAAGCCAACTCCATGATCCCCTAATACCCTGAGCCATACATGGGGGAAGCTTGTTCTACAGATGTTGCTGATATTTTACATATTAGAATAATCTCCATAGCCCAGAGGAGCTAAAGTGTTAATGCAATTAAATTCTTAATTTCAAGTCCAAATATTTTACTTCCCCATAGTAATCCTGCTTATTAAGTATGTAGCACATATGGGCAGAAATAATCCTCTCTAATCTAGGGTTCTCTAGGGTCCTTTCTTGACCTTTTCTATTCTGATAGTCAAAATACTGTAATGGATAAAAACTATGTATTCCTATATTATTACAACAGGGGTAGCTTAATAGTAATTTTAATATTTTTAAAAATTATAAAAGAATTATTGAAATAAGGCACATTCTCTGAAATGACACATACATAAACACACAAAACACATATTTATACACACACAAAAAATTATATATTAGTATTCATTATTGACAGGTATTCTGAGTGTTCTGACACCAGTTTCCTAAATGGTGCAATCAAAAAAATTGTTTATTTGATAAATAGAGATTGTGTTCAAGTCTAGATTGTCTGAAATCCAAGATTCTGGCATTCTAATTCAAATGTTCTGTCTGTTCTGGCCCAAACTGTCTGCCCTCACATTTCTGGGGTTATTAGCATAGTGTTTTCAGCACTTCATGTGACCTGATGAGTAATTTTTAGCCTTCTCTTATGCGCTTGTAAAGAAAAAAATTCATATTTGTGATACTGAATATCTCACTTTAACCACTCTAGTCACTTCCAGCAACTGAACCATTTCCACCATGGTTAAGTACTTTAAACCTCGCTTAGAAAAAAGAATCAAAACTTATTTTGGATCCGAACTACAAAACAATTCAGCAAGTGAATGAGGCTAAAACGATCCATGTGATATTTAGATTTGGAAACGGTGTAAACTCATGTTTAGCTTAATAGAGATATGGATAGGTATATATGTACTGGTTAGTATAAATACAGTAATATTTTTTTCTCTTTCAGTTGACAGACCCCAAAAGACACAATGGCTCAATAGCCAAGCACATCTAACATGAACTTATTAGTTTTTAATACCATAAATACCAATTAAAAAAACTCTAATAAAGAAAGAAATAGCTAATTCTAGTGCTAGGGCAAGCAACAGACAAGATAAGCCTGGAGCATCTTATAGTGTCAGAAACTAAGGAGTACTCAACACACACAAACACACACACACAGGCCACTTTGATGAGCGTATGTCAAAGGCACACGGGAGCCAACAGAAAGAGCTCCCATTGACCAAAGCCATAACAACTTGAGCAGCAATACAAAAGAAATAATATTGGGTTATAACCCAACGGCTAAAATAAATAAATATCAATGCATCCATACTGATATAAATAAATAAATACATAAATAATAAACAAACAAATATGGAGAAAAGATAATTGTGCCATCCAGAAAAATTCCAAATAATTAATGTAGAAAATCTGTGCTAAACAGGAGGAGCACAACTCCTACTTCTTAGATATGGGCTGTGCATAGCAACTTCCTTTCAAAGAATAACGTTGTACAAAGTATAAAAATATATAAAAGTATAAAAGTAGCTTTACACTGGAGGAACCTGAAAAAGGCTGCCTCCCTGAGGTGATCAAATCATAAATTATGTTGATAAACGTACCCTTGAGGGGCGCCTGGGTACTCAGTCTGGTTAAGCGACTGCCTTCAGCTCAGGTCATGATCCCAGGATCCTGGGATTGAGACTCACGTTGGACTCCTTGCTCAGTGGAGAGCCTGCTTCTCCCTCTACCTCTGCCTGCTACTCTGACTGCTTGTGCTCTCTCTCACTCTCTCTCTTTCTCTCTCTCATTTTGTCAAATAAATAAATAAAATCTTAAAAAATATATCCTTAATATGATGTATTGAAAGTGACACTTAAAAAAAAACAACAAAAAAGAAAGTGATACTTTACTCTTGGGTTCTCCCAACTCATAACCCCAGTCATATCTTAACAAAAGCATTTGAAAAATTCCAATCAGGGAACATCCTATGAAATAACTGACCAGTACTCTTTGGAGCTGTCAAGGTCATAAAGACTAAAGTCTGAGAAAATGTCACAGGAAAGAGAGGCCTAAGGAGACAGGATTACTGAACACAAGATGGTATTCCTGGGTGGGATCCTGAAACAGAAAAAGCACAGAGGTACAAATTAAAGAGTTATAGATGCACAACAGAGTTTGGTTAGTAATGATGTATCCATGTTCTTTCCTCAGCTGTAACATATGTAAAGTATTAATGTAAACTGTTACTAATAGGGAAAAGTGGGTGCCTAGGTATATGTGAACTGTCTGTACTTTCTTCTAATTTGTTATAAATATAAAAAAACATGGTCTATTTAAAGCAAACAAGCAAAAAAGAAAAGCAAACAAATCACCCCTAAGCCTACCCTCAAGTCATCCCATCCTCACCCGCTGCCAATGCATAGCCTCCCAATACTTCCTGTGGAGCAACTTCCTTAGTGACCCTGACAGGTAACAACCTCAAGACCTAAGATGACATCTATGAGCAATAAGTGGAAAATAACTGTAAAGGGAGGAGTTTTGAGTATTTTTCAATACTGCTTTAAATATAACTTATTTTATGTAAATTTTACAACAGCTGTGTTTAACAACTGTGGCACGAAGTATCTGAAAATTTTACAAATAGCTATGGCTCTAATAACAATACAAGCTGCTTCCAGCAGACCAGAGCCTGGGACTGTGTGTGTGTGTGTGTGTGTGTGTGTGTGTGTATGTGTGTTTGTCATTTAATTAAGTTGTTAGTAATTTTTAAGCAAAAAACTCGATATTATGACATAAAAATCATTTTTAAGGAGTTCCTGAAATTTAAATTCCTCTTTAAGAAAGCTCACACTGATTAATGAATGTAATTTTAAAAACATTTGCTAGCCACGAATCTTTGTAAATTTACTGCCCAGTTTTAATGGGGTAAAGCAGTTGGGGGAGAAAAAAGAGAGTGAAAGAAAGAGAGAGAGAGAGAAATTATTCTTAGCCTCAAATAATTTGCTTCCCCTAAGGAGTAGACAAACATAAAATAAATTTGGAAGGAAAAATATGTTATGGAATACAACCAGCCACAGTCTTTGTAAATCTTTCATATCAGGGCTGGCACGCATGATCTGAGTCCATGGAGCATATATAACACTGCCTCGAACAGATACCTCATTGAAAAATTTTAAGTGGAGTCAATCCACTGAGGTTTGATGTAAGCACTCCTTAGCCTTTGTTTCCCTTTTCTTATTAACTTATTTCCTTCTTCTGTACTGTCTCAGACCCCAGGAATCCACAGTGTACCATCAAATTCCACCTCCGCTCCCTGACCCCTGGCACAATCACATGAAAATACACACGGAGGACAAACATAAAAACTGTATATTTCTTTGACCAGACTACATGGAAATACACAGACCAAGGAATGTCTGTACTACCTTATTTTCCCAATTTCTTCTTCAGAATCTGTTATCTAATTGCAGAATTTGATGGCAGTCCTTTTGCCATAATTAAAGATAATTCAGGAGGTATCTCACTGAAGTACACAAATGCACACAAATACACAAATTGTGTTGCAAAAGAGAACATACAGGAAATCTCCTAATAAAGAGGTAAGCAATCACTACTTTGAAAGATTTAGGACCACAGAATATCCGGCCTTAAACAACGAAGGAGCTGTGTTTCAGTGTGTCAACTGCTACAGTTTCACAGTTTCTAGATTGAGCCCTACTTTTAGGACTTGGGTCCCCTAACTCAAAACACATACACTCCAGGCACACATACACATATGCATACACCTTTATTTAAGATAAATATAGCCTTATTTTGCTATCTGTGGCTTGCAAATGAAAGATTCAGTTGAAGAATTGCATCTCATAAACCTTGTCCTGAACCCAAAAGTTCTCACAATCAAGTTTAACTATTTTTACTGCTCTATTTTAATTTTTTAGCTTTTATTTGAGAGGTTTTATTTATTTGAGAGAAAGAGAGAGAGAGAGAGATTATGAGCAGGGGGAGGGGCAGAGGGAGAAGCAGACTCCCCACTGAGCAGGGAGCCTGACGCAGGGCTCAATTCCAGGACCCTGGGATCATGACCTGAGCCAAAGACAGATGCCTAATGACCGAACTACCCAAGTGCTTCAAGATTAACTATTTTTAAAATAAAAAAATCTAATTATATACATATTGTTATGGGTTGAATTGTGTCCAACCCACAAAAGGTGTTGAAGCCCTAACCCCCAGTCCTTGTATGTCTTATAGGAAAATAGGGTCTTTGCAGGTCATCAAGTTAAGCTAAGTTAAGGGTTCAGGTCATCAGGGTGTGCCTTAAACCAGTACGACTGACTGTGTTCTTATAAAAGGAGAACTTTATATACAGAAACAGATAATCAAACAGGGAGAAGTCCATGTAAGGAGGAAGGCAGAAATTGGGGTGATGCAGCTACAAGCCAACGAGTGCCAAAGAGTGCCAGCAAATCACCAGAAGCTAGGGAGGGGCATGGAACAGAGTATTCCTCAGTTTTTCAGAGCAACCAGTTCTGCTGACAGCTTGATTTCTGACTTCTTTACTTTGGAACTGTGAGATAGTACACTTCCATTGTTCAAGCCACCCAGTTTGTGACACGTGGAAGCCTTGGAATCTAGGAAGGCAGGGCATTTGTGATGAACACTGGATGTTCTAGGTAAGTGATGAGTCACTGATGTCTACTCCTGAAACCAAGACTACACTATATATTGATTAACTAGAATTTAAATTAAAACTTGAAAAAAAAGAGAAACTAATATGCGCATAGATAAATGATAAATATAAGTCAAGAGGGAAAATATAAACATAAATGCAAAAAAAAAACTGAGGAAGAACTGAAAATAACTTAAGCAATGTTACTGGAAAATTGGATTCCAGAGTCATTCAACATAAACTTACAATATATCTACTTATTCATTCATACATTCAACAGCTGTCTATCACCAGCATGCCTACAACATGCCAGCTAGTAGGTAAGTGTGGATACACCAGGGATAGAGATTGTCAGTAGATAAGGTTGGAAAGGACACACATTCAATTTCCCTAAGACATCCATTAATTATGTTATGCCTTCACAATTTTCAATGGCTTCTTTGTTCACTCTTAAAAGTACCCTGGTCTGAATGATAAATTATATGGTTGCCCTACTTCCAGGTCATAATTGGAAGTACAGATCATTAAACGTGAAATCAGAAATCCAAGAGAGAGTGGAATGGGACATTCATGTGTTAAAAGAATTATTCTATTGTGCCATATGGAGGACAGGTTAGAGGAGGAAAGAGTGGGAACAGGGAGAAGAGTTAGAAGGATATATAACAAATTTGAAACACTGTGAAAGATTCTAAAAGAAGCAGAAACCTCCCTCTCTGTCTTGTGGGAGTTAACAGTCTGTTCATTGAAACCCAACATATTTTAAATAAAAAGTAAATTTAAATATGTTGTAATAAAAATATTAGCATACATTTTTGTCACAATAAGAAGTTATAGAGAAACATGATAGTTTTTTTTAAATCTCTTTGACAGCTCATGTAGATATTTTCCATTCTGATTTATGAAGTTGGTCATTGCTCTACATTTGTGGGAACTGATCCATGTCAATGTAATGCCTATTAGTGTCTGATTAATTGTCCTCATTACAGATGCTAAATAATCTAGAGTCAGCACCTCTTTATTCTAAGGATTCTTTAGTAGCTCTGAGACCAAAAGTGACCTATCCTTTCACTGCTACAGTAGAATTTTCTTCTGCTTGCTTTACTGCCCCTTAAACCAGCCAACACCCTTTCTCAAAACTTTCCCAGACCCCACTTCTCAATCTCTGCTGGATGATTGGCTTCAGTGAGCTTGAATCACTTTCCCTTTGTCTAGATGCAAAAAATTTTCAATGAAGTTGGCATTTTTTTTTCACCCTGTTCCACTTCTGACCTTGCTTCTTGCCCTTCCTTTTGCTTTCTGATCACTAGTCTTGGGGAATCAAGCCTCTGCTTCCAGAAGAGTCTCTCAGCTCAGGTTTCTGAAAAACTGTGCAGGAAGTATTTGATCAAGTCATAGTTTTTTCTCTCACTCTGAATTACTTACCTGGTTAGCAATGAGGCAAAGTGTGAGAGGAATGTATATGTCCTTTATGTACATGAATCACATAATGAATGATACATTACTCTTAGCATATATATAATAGCAAAGTGTACATCTTTTAAAATCCAACAAGAGATTTTTCAAAATTATATCGAAAGGATGAGGAAAAAATGGAACAAGCCTATAGGACGAGAAAATGTTTCTGTTGGTAATGAAATCATTTCAACAGACTTTTGTTTGTTTTGTTTAATGGTTAATAATCCTCTTTGTTTTAAAATATTTTATTTATTTGTCAGAGAGAGAAAGAGAGAGCACAAGCAGAAGGAGAAGCAGACACCCTGCCGAGCAAGGGCCCCAGTTTGGGATCATGACCTGAGCCAGAGGCAGATACTTAACTGACTGAGCCAGCCAGGTGTCCCAGTAATCATCTTATCTTTCCCAGTAGACTGCCATCTTCTTTAGGATGAAGCTCTAGATTCCAAATATCACCCACCATAGAATTTGGAAACTAATTAGTCTTTAATGTTTCCCAAAGAGAAAAATAGAATAAAATTTATTATAATTGTAAGATTGTAACAATTGATAAAATAGCTAAGTAGAAGAAGTATATTCTAAGTTCCATGAATTGCTAGTTCCTCATGCAGGAAAAGATGTGGTCTTCCACAATTTTCAACATACATTCTATTTGGGGCTCAATAACATTTTCATGATATTAAATTGAAGTCAATGAGATAAACAAAATGCATCCAGTAAATAATTTTCAGGTCCCTTAACTGGAAACAATTCTTAAATTCTTTTGCTCTCCCATATTCAACTACTAGACCCTCATCTTCTGGATAGCCAACCAAAGGCAAAATTGATTAATGTCTTGTATCTGCATTTTCTTTAGAAAACCATTATCTTTGGGGCCCCTGGGTGGCTCAGAGGGTTAAAGCCTCTGCCTTCGGCTCAGGTCATGATCCCAGGGTCCTGGGATCAAGCCCCGCGTCGGGCTCTCTGCTCTGCAGTGAGCCTGCTTCCCCCCCCCTCCACGCCTGCCTCTCTGACTATTTGTGATCTCTGTCTGTCAAATAAATAAATAAAATCTTAAAAAAAAAAAAAAAGAAAACCGTTATCTTTTAATTAATTCAAGTTTAATCTGGAACAGTTCTTCAGTCTTCTTTGTATTTCAAGACCTTATAGTTTTTAGAGCTTACAGAACCCAATTTTGTGGAGTGTTCCTCAATTTGGGTATGTGTGGAGTCTCTTCATTATTAGACTTAGGTTATGTATTTCTGGCTAAAACAACATCAAAGTGGTATTTGATCCTTCTCAGTGCATCATATTAGGAGGATCATAATGCCAGTTGATTCTATTACTGATGATGATACATTTTATCTATTGGCTAAAGTAGTTTCTGTCAGACTTCTCTGTGAAGTTACTATTTTCTCTTTGAGATCAATAATTAATTTGTGAGGGGACAGACTGAGTCTCCATAATTCTGTATCTCATTAAAATTTCACCTACACATTTTAGTATCCATTGATTACTGACATAGATTGACTGACTTGAGTATTTCATGCTTTGGGTTTATGTAGCCAAGTTTAATTGTATATCCAAGACTAAAACAAAAGTGAGGATTTAAGACAGTGTTAAGAACTATGAGTAACATATAATGGTAATTATTTTTAAACTGTCATGGGATGATGGGAGGCAAATTTAAGTTGGGTGTTTCTTAGCAAGTGGTAGATGAACTGACAATTGAATGACAAGAAGGACAAATCATAAAACATTTGGGAGTGGTGATCTCCAAGCAGAGAACAAGAAGACCAAAGTTATTATGGAAGAAAATATATTGGTATGTTCACCCAAAAGAAAGATCACTGGATGAACCATAGAAGTTGAGAATAAAGGAAGAAGGTGCGATTGGAGTCAGGCATTGTAAGCCTTAACGATAATTATAAATCTTAGACTAAATATCATATATGGGCATTGGAGCAGAGGAATGATATGGGCACATAAATAGATTTTCTTTGGATATATATGGATATCTATATAGCTTTATGATAACATATTTATTTGGAAAATTTTTCCTAAACTGCTCCTAGATACCTATTTTACTATTGGATTTAGCTTAACTTCAGGAAAATATCCCTTTAAATATGAACATTTGCACCATACATACACATCAAGAATAGGTAAATTTGTGTAACATATTTTTACCTGTGAAATATCAATAAACATTAAGAAAATAAGTACATTTACCAATTAATCAATGATGCAGATATAGGTAATAGCAAACACATATAAAGAAATACAAATGAAAAACGATAGACAAAATCCTTAGAATAATCATTTTTTACAACCTTTCCTGTACTAGATTTGACAGAGTATCTGATAATTTTACTGTTCTTGTGTGAAGTTTCTCCAGAGACACATATATTACGTATTAGTTAATATAAGATAAAGAATGACAGGTTCCCATATATCCTCATAGCTATCACACTTTCCTGGGTCAGCCAAGGTGAGTCTTTCCTCATCCATCATATGCTTCACAAATCTAGGACGTAGTTACTTTACTGCACTTTTGGTGTTCTCTCTTGGCTAGTGATAATATATTTCACAATTAATTGGAAGGATATTATCAGCTTAAGTGAAATTTTAGAATTTCTGGTCTGGTACACCATCCCAGGAGAATAAAAGGCATGTCATATTGTATAGATAACTTGGTAATTATTTCAATTTACCATAGCACAATCTTCACAGCATGTATCAATTACTGAGCATGACCACAAAATAATGTCCTCTTTTCCCACAGTTCCTCCAGCATAGATCACACTAGAAAGCCTAGAGTTATCATAACTTAGTGTATAAATTCAATAAGTCCTGGTATCAAATTTCCATAAAATTACATGGTAGAGCATGTTATTTTGTATATTCAAAACACTTTCCAAACCAAGGTCAATCTTCAGGGATTTTTGCTCTTTTCTTTTGAACTTGCTTATAAAAGAGCAAAAATCACATACCTCAGAAGAATAATTTAAATTTTACATCCCAAGAGAAAATATGCCATAGATTTTTCACTTCTATGAAAAGTTTTTCTAATTAGATATCCTGAGTGTTTCATTGAAATGTGACCTGTAACCAAAAAAGAGGGGGAAAGGGGAAGAAATATTGCTAAGCACGAGTAGAATAATTGTGGAAATCCTTTCAGAAAATGTAATCAACCCTCCATGTCATTTGACTTATTTTTATTGAACTGGGTAAAAAAAAAAAAAAATTGTTGGTGGATCTGTGAAAGCTAATCATGCCTTATCAGCAAAGCCAAGCCACAGACCCATTTTGAAAAGACAAGTCTGATTTTCTGACCCTCAAGTTGGAAAGCTGACTTGGCTGTATCTACAAATGAATATCTTCCATATTAGCAAAAGTAAGAAATATATACACTGTAGGGAGAGACCACTGTGTGTGCCTCAAGGATACTGCCTTCCCGTATTTCCACAAAACGTCAGTCACCTGAGAGAATGAATGGTTGTGAAGCTTCCATCAGCTACTGCACAGAGAGGAAAACATACCAGTGAGGCAAAGAAACACTTTAACTCCTACAAATTTGCGTAGACTAGTTAGAAAACTGTTAGAGTTATAATTAAACAGACCTGGACCCATATCCCGATTCCTTTAATGACCAAATGTACTCACATTTGATGAGCAAATGACTCATCATATAATGTGAGGTTCAAAATAACCACCTCACTGCCTGTGATGCAGACTAAATGCAATGATGTATAAAATGTGTTTGCAAGTTAGTAGGTATTCAATTTAATGTTGTCCTCCTGTCTATTTCATCAGGTTACATATTTCTCTCACAGCAGAAATGAGAGCAACCAGCACATCAAGTTCGGAATTTGACAATATCTATTGAGTACTCACATGACAAAGACCATACTAAATTCTAAAGATAGAAAAAGATGGGAGAGATACAATACTAAACTAAATGTCATTCTGAGAGATATTGAAATATCATACTCAGGTAGATCTGATAACAACACACATTTAAAAATAATCCTGACCTTTTTCAATTTGATGGTTAAAGTATTAGTACCCTTACTACCCTTACCCTCTCTATGTTCATGAAATATCACCATCCATATTTCAGTTCCACTAAAGATATATGTCTCACATTTGTCAGTCTGTAATTACAAGTATAAGGTATTCTGGAATTAGAACTGACCTCAGATAAGATCCTGTCACTTAAGTGCTTATAACTCTGGGCAATTGAAATTTTCTAAACTTCAGTTTCCCCTTCTCTAACATGTAATCTTTGGTGTTAATTGAGATAACATATACAAAGCCTTTAGAAGAACACATCCTATGTGTTCAATAAACATTGGTTGCTATTATTATTCTTACTGCTATTTCCTATAAGGATAATATAGATATGATAAAGAACTGAAAAACATAAAAATTTTATCAGGATAATCCCAAAGGAATATTTTCAATACATATTCATTTACTTTTCAAAAGAACTAGAATAAAAATTCTTGCAATTTGCCATTATTGCATTGCATTATACCATTGCATAATTTGGGGGGGAAGCATTGCAGAAGAATAGCACAGGGATTTTCTTTATAAGTATCTCTTTCCTAGAAATTATACCAGCAATGTTAATAGAATTTCATAAAACTAATACCTACCCAATTAATGAAAGGTCTATATCAAAGGAAGAAAGGAATAAAAAGGAAATAAAATGCTTCTAACTGTGATAGTAATAACAACCCCCCAAGATTTTTTAATAAGCAATAATGTTTTACAAATTAACATTAATATTTTTTAATCAGTAAAACACATTAGATTCAAATATAGAAGAAAGCAAAAAAAAACCTCACATTATAAGTTGGAATGAAAATTTAGGCATAATCGGAAATTTAGAAAAAAGGTATGATGGAAATTTAATGTTCCTTTGCCATTTGGAAAAATGCTTGCTAAAAGTAATTAAATTTCTATTATTTTGTTGCTATTGAAAAGCATTTTCATAATCCTGGCTGGTTTTCATAATAATACTATGATAAAAAATCAAGTTGTGGGAAATTGTGGTGTTGAACACAAACAGCTAGTAAATGGTGGAAATGGCCCTAAAAACCAAGCCTAATAGCAATAATTCCATTTTCCCCATTCATGTTTTCTGCCTGCTGCATTTTCTAGCCTAAGAAGATAAGATGTAAAATAAAAGTAGAATTTTATTTCCTGTCTAATAACTCTGTTCTCTTTTTGTTTTAAGATTTTTTTTCTTTAATTCATCAGAAAGAGAAAAAGAAAGCAAGCACAAGAAGGGGGGGCAGCAGGCAGAGGGAGAAGCAGGCTCCTCACTGAGCAAGAAGCCTAATGTGGGACTCAATCCCAGGCCCCTAGGATCTTGACCTGAACCGAAAGCAGATGCTTAACCAACTGAGCCAACCAAGCATCCCTAATAACTCTGTTTTTAATACACTTTGATATTCCAAAATTGTTTAAATTTTTCTTGAATTAATATACAAATGATTTTTTGCAGAGTTTAAGGGAGTTTGAAGGAACAGAAGTGGATTATAAGCAGTTTAAAGGTATTCACTGTATTTTAAAATAATTTTACAGTAAGAATAAAAAAAATATATGTGCTTTCCTTGGCAGTCTACTTTAGTGGCAGGGATAAGTAAGAAAAACTTTAAAAACTCTGAATATATAGGAATATTCCTTGTCTGGTTTCATTAATCTGTCCATGTAGTTTCTCCCCTCAGAATGCATAGCAAAATATGGTCTCTTTCCCAGAAATTTTTCTGAGTTTCAAAACATACCAGAATTATCCCTCATAATCTGTGATTTGAGGAGCTTAAACATTTAGCCAAAATGTCTTCTCATATATGTTATTCTGGCCAATTCAAACTCAATTGTTATAGCATAACAAGGCCCTCTGTAACTAAATTGTCAAGGAGATTCTCAGTTTTGTAGATATCCTTGAGGCCTAGATAATGATACAGCAAAACTATGATTGGCCCACCTTTCTTTAGCTATAATCCATGCTGCCTACATGTAGAGAGAGTTTCTGGCACCACTAATTGTATCTCACTTCCAAAAATATTCTTTTGGAATATTCAACACAGCTGGAAGCAAGATGTAATGTGATAATATTAGAAAAGTCATAATAGGGTCTATTCTGAAGGGTATTCCAGATCAGGACTGAAGTTAAAGAGACAAGAATCTTGAAAATGTTTTTAATAGAGCATTAGCCCTTTGCAGCTATGTTATTTGCTGCAGATTTTGTATGATAATATGAGCAGATTTCCTACACAGAAGAAACAATGAGCTGTGCTTTATTCACCTTTCAGTAACACAGTTCACCTTTGGAACTGTATTAATGTATTATAAACACTATTTTTTAAAATATTTTATTTATTCATTTGACAGAGAGAGAGATCACAAGTAGGCAGAGAGGCAGGCAGAGAGAGAGAGGGGGAAGCAGGCTCCCCGCTGAGCAGAGAGCCCGATGTGGGGCTCCATCCCAGGACCCTGGGATCATGACCCAAGCCGAAGGCAGAGGCCTTAAACCACTGAGCCACTCAGGTGCCCCAACACTATTGTTTTTATAGTACACAGTCTCCCAATTATCTACAAGTGGTTATCTAGGTTTTGAATTTTTTTCCCATTGCCTTCTGGGGCCATTTTACATGTTAAGGAACAGAATCAAAGACTAGCAAATTTGTAATATATCTTTTTTTTTTTTTTCATATTAAGGGTCATATTCAAGGGATTCATGGATGAGAAGATGGGAACTCCTGGCTGAATAAGGTTTCTTCATGACCTGTGTTACAAGTTTTTCAGGATGGCAGTCCCTTTATGCTCAGAAAAACAGGACATTTCTTAATATAAATAAAAATAATTTTCTACACTAGATATCTGAAAAGTAAAGTCTTCCTAATCTCATCTTACTATGGGAGACATTTAAATTTAAATTAGCTTCATCTTGGACCATAAGCAATGGTGTTTCATTACAGAAATACAAAATATACTTATTTGGTTGCATTTAATACAGAATTATAACATTTAATCTCCTCCTACTGATTTTTAACATATAAAACTTGGATACTGAATTTAAGAGAGTAAGATTAGGTAAAAATAACCTGATGAGATAAGATCATCAGTATACACCCTCTAGGAATTATAACTGAACTAAAAATATATATGAATTTCCACCTGCAACCACAAAGCTCAGATCCCATCTGTATATTCCACAGATATTTAAACTCAACAAATAAAAAGTATTGTATTTTCTATTTCATATGATAGCTCCTTATCTATCCTAGTATCCAAACTATAAACACAAAAGTCAATTTTTGTTTTTTCCTTTAGTTTTCACATTTGATCATTGACCAATCCTGATGAATTTAGTGAACATTTTTTTTAGAAATTAAATCCATTCTCCCATGTCTCTTTGCATTAACTCTGTGTTACCACTCAACAACTTAACTGATTATTTTTATTTAATTCTTATCCCCTCAAATCTTTTTTCATACAAACCATAGGCATCAGTCTAAAATGTCGACCTAATCAGTCATTCTCCCTCAAACAATGCCTTACAGGACTCTTCATGCCTAAAGGTAAATTATATTGTTAATGTCCATATTCTAGTACATCCATAGTGTATCTCCTTCTAGGCTCAGACCTCATCATGTATCTTCTAGGAGTCATGCTCTACAAAAAAGATATGTTTTTTGTTGTTGTTGTTGTGGCTATTTGTTTTCTTTTCTCTTTCTTTCTTTCTTTCTTTCTTCTTCTCTCTCTCTCTCTCTTTTTTTTAAGACTTAGCCACCACTTCTTCTTGGCTGCAAACCACTATGAAAATAAAGTTAAAATGCGATAGAAGATTTAAGGAAATCTACAATGGTGGATGATGGATGGAGTTTAAATAGAATGCTGAGGTTGTCTTTGTCATTCCACACATTAATTTCCTGCCATCTGTCTTCCCAAAATCAATCCTAGATAAACTGTTGAAGAAGAGTGGGCATAGATATAATAAAGAGATAATAAAACACTGTGAAGAAATCTAAGAAGATTTACTTGAAATGGTATTGGGTGAATGAATGCAGCCTGGAAGGGAAGGTAATGGGAAGGAAAGGGTAGATTGGAAAAAGATTATCCTAGTTTGCTATGCATTTCTCTTCCATTGCCTGAGATAAACATTAATTTCCTCTATACAAAAGAAGCTGTCTTCCTTAAAGAACTGCCTTCATTCTGCATTACTTGAGAAAAACTTTTTTTCAAAGATTTATTTATTTATTACTTTAGAGAAAAAGAGAGAATAAGGGGGAGGGACAAAGGGTGAGAAAGACTCTCAAGCAGACTCTCTGCTGAGTGCAGAGCCTGAGGTGGGCTCCGTCTCACAAACCTGAGATCATGACCTGAACCAAAATCAAGAATTGGATGCTTAACCCACTGAGGCATCCAGGTTCCTCTCTAACATTTTTGGGGGGATTTATTTATTATTTGGGGGCATAAGAAGAGAGGGAGTCTTAAGCAGACACCCTGCTGATAGCAGAGTCAATGCAGGGCTTAATTTCATGACCCTGAGATCATGACTTGAGTCAAAATCAAGAGTTGGATGCTTAACTGATTGAGTGACCCAGTTTCCCCTTTCCTTACTAACTTTTTATCACAGCAATTAGATATATGTAAAATACTCATATGTAAAAAATCCTATGTCTAAACTAATGATGAGGAGGAAGGGCAACATCAGATCAGCACAAACTTTTACTGGCATGAGAAACTCATAAATACAAGTCAGAATTGATCAGTGATCAGTTGCCTCTGAAAATTTGCCTCTCCACTCATTTATCTCAATAACCTTCACTTAGACACCCATAAATGGTTAATTACTGGAGAAATTATCCTACCATTACAAAAAGATGGAAAACAAATATACACTAGCTTTCAGACATTGGGTAGAAAGCAGCGGAAGGCTCTGATGCCTGAAAGAAGCGGTAGCTGAGGGAAGAGCCAGACAAATGCCCAAATTTAATGTCTGAAAGCAGTTTCTAGGGAAGGCACATTGGAGTAAAGCCAAACAGCCTAGTAGTCTCACTCAGCTGACGAGATGGATGTATGGATTCAGAGAGGTTGAGGTATCTAGAATTTGTGGGGCAGAGTAATAGGAGAAAAATGCACAGAGAATGAAAGATGCAAATATCTAGAGAAGGATAGTCAGAAGGATTTAGCTGAGCAGTGATCACTACATACTTGAGAAGAAAATACCTGAGAACAAGGAAGGACCACCGGAAATCATTAGCTCAAATAATTCCTAGAGCTCACAAATGGCTGGAAAGAGTGCTCTCATCAGCTAGTTTGAAGAAAAGTTATAATTCAGAGGATACTGGACATATTTCTTAAAAAATATTACCCTATTCGTGGAGCTAAACTAGTCCCAGAATAAATCCTTCTCTGAATTGGCTATCTAAGATTTATAAGTAAAACTCAAAAGGAACAAACTAATCTATGAGTTAATTGCACATCATATTGAAATGTAATGCCCTTTAAAGAAAGATCTCAAAATCCAGGACCCAGGGATATCAAATACATAATTTCTGATGCCCAATTTTAAAATCATCAGGCATGGAGAGAAGAAGATAATTATCACCTATAAGCAGGAGTTAAACTCTTGACATAAACAGATCCAGAAATAGAATATATTGGATTTAGCAGATAAGAACTTTAAACAAGATATTAGGATATCTATCTATATATATGTGTGTGTGCATATATATGTATATATATTGTGTACATATATACATATGTATATAAATAAAATGGCGCCAGATATGAAATCCTAGCCTTCACCAAGAATTTGATTATGTATAATATCTTAGTTCTAAAGCACTGGTGTGGTATGGGGTTGGTGCCGTGATATCTAAGTAATATAAAGATTTACTAGAAAAGGGAGCATTGATGAGAAAAATTTTGAAAGAAATTTTAAAAGAATATAAATGGAGTTTATAGAGAAAA
>RCUC01154032.1:0-33647 GCA_003697995.1 Taxidea taxus jeffersonii | reverse complement strand
TCCATCCCAGGCCCCTGGGATCATGACCTGAGCCGAAGACAGAGGCTTAACCCACTGAGCCACCCAGGCGCCCCCAGAACTGCTTTTAAGTTAGTCCCAGCAATAAAATGGCAGCTCCCCATCTTTGTACATGTGTTAGAACTACATGCAGCAAACAAAGAGCCAAGCTTTTTTGGGACTACATCTCTTAGAAAGAAAACTAGGTTATTGCCCCAAAAGGTTTAAGCAAGACCAATCTTTTGCTGAGCTTAACTTTGCCTGAGGAACCTCTATCAGAGTTCGAAAAAAAAAAAAAAATGTCGCAGCCCTCTAGTTTTTGCAAACAGAAATTATACTGATAAATGCTTTACCAACTCCATTCTCTGGCTACCCTCCCTACTCAACATTCTCCTATGCTCTGATGGGTGGGCCTTAGTTAGGGTACAAAGCACATTTCTATTAAGAGAATCTTTCTGAAAAACTGAAACTCAAGAAATACCACTACATATCTTTGGAAACAACTAGCTCTCCTCCCTCTGTTATGATTATAAGCAGGAAAATGCATGTATCCAAGTGCACAGTCGTGAGATCTTTTCATTTACTTCTTTACCCACAGCCTCTACATACAGTTAGTCATGAAGCCTTATTAAATCTTTGCTTACAAGGATCACTGAATGCATCTCATGCCTTCAACTGTCACTGCAACCAACTAGTTCCAGGCTCTCATCAACCTGATGTCGTGGTTATTAGAACAGGTCCACAGTCCCATAAGATTTAATTCCTCAAGTAGTATTTTCACATGAATAACCTGTCAGGTCTTAAAAGCTCACCACAGTTTGACTCTGACCTCTGCTTTCTACCTGAATGTCCTAGCAATTCCCAGTTTTTCTTGCATCTCAACTCTACCCCCAATACCACAAGTTAATCCTTTCTTTTTTGTCTTTTCTTGCCTCCAAATTTGTGTGGTGAATGAAAAAATGGAGATTTTCCAAGTGAAAGTACACAGAGAATTCCTTCCCCATTTTTTCTATTCTTTAATAACCCTCATTCTTGGGGCACCTGGGTGGCTCAGTGGGTTAAGCCTCTGCCTTTGGCTCAGGTCATGATCCTGGGATCATTGGGTCCTGGGATTGAGCCCTGCATTGGGGCTCTCTGCTCAGCAAGGAGCCTGTCTCCCCCTCTTTCTCTCTGCCTGCCTCTCTGCCTACTTGTGATCTGTCTGTCAAATAAATAAATACAATCTTTAAAAAAAAGAAAAACCCTCATTCTTTTTTCACAACTAACATAAGCTATATGTTTTCTGTGGAGTTTTTAAAAAGACTTTTTATTTGAGTTTAGGTTCACAACAAAATTGAGAGGAAGACAGAGATTTCTCATAGACCCCTTACCACTACAAATACATAGCCTTCCCCATTATCAACATCACTCACCAAAATGCTGCTTCTTTCCTCTTTTCTTTATTTTACATATTTTTCAAAGATTTTATTTATTTTTTTCAAGAGAGAGAAAAAGATAGATAATGAGAAAGAGCATGAGCGGGGAAGAGAGGGAGAAGCAGGCACAACATCAATAGGGAGCTCAACATGGAGCTTGATCCAAGGACCCCAGGATCATGATGTGAGACCACAGCATACTTTCACCCAACAGAGCCACCTAGGTGCCCCTCCCCTTTTTTTAAACCAAGAATGAATCTGCATTGACACTTCAAAATCTCCCAAAGTCTACAGTTTACCTTAGGGTTCACTCTTGGTGCTGCATACCCTATAGGCTTGGGCAAAATTATAATGACATATTTTTATTGTTCTATTTTCACTGTGATCTGCGTCTGGGATCTGCCTATTCATCTCTCTCTCTCTGCCTCTCCATCCTACCCACCAAGAAACAACCCTTTTTTTTTTTTTTAAGATTTTATTTATTTATTTGACAGACAGAGATCACAAGTAGGCAGAGAGGCAGAGAGAGAGGAGGAAGCAGGCTGTCCGCAGAGCAGAGGGCTCCATGCGGGGCTCGATCCCAGGACCCTGGGATCATGACCCGAGCCGAAGGCAGTGGCTTTAACCTGCTGAGCCACCCAGGCGCCCCAAGAAACAACTCTCTTAACGTCTCCATAGTTTTGCCTTTTCTAGAATGTCATATATTTGGAATCATATTATGCAGCTTTTCATGTTGACTTCTTAGTAATATGCATTTAAGTTTCCTCCAAGTCTTACTTTCATGGCTTGATACCTCATTTCCTTTAAGCACTCAAATATATTCCATTATCTGGATGTACCACAGTTTATTCATCCATTCACCTACTGAAAGATATCTTTGTTGCTTCCAAGCTTTGGTAATTAAAAATAAAACTGTTATAAACCTCCGTGTGCTGGTTTTCTGTGGACATAAGTTTTCCACTCCTTTGAATAAATACTAAGGAACAGAATGGTTGAATCATATGATAAGAGTGTATATAATTTTGTACAGATTTACCAAACTGTCTTTCAGAGTGGCTTGCCTTGTACTTGACCCCAATGGGAGAGCTTCAAGTTTCTTTCCTTTAAGTATGATGTCAACCATAGGTGTTTTGGTAGATAGTGTCTATCAAGTTGAGAACGTTCTTCTCTGTTCCCAATTTTCATAATGAATGGGTAAATTTTTATCATGAATAGATGTTGGATTTTGTCTAATGCTTTTTTTGCATCTGTTGATATGATCACTTTTTTTTTTTTTAGTCTGTTGATATGATGGATTACATTAATTGACTTTCAAATGTTGAACCAGATTTGCATTGATAAATTCCACTTGGTCATGATATACAACTCTTTTTATACTTCTTTGGTGTTAAGTTGCAAATATATTGTTGAGGATTTTTATACCTATGTTCATGAGAGATACTGGTCTGTATTTTTCTTTCCTTGTAATACCTTTCTCTGGTTTTAGTATTAGGGTAATACAGGCCTCAGAATGAGTTAGGAAGTATTCCCTCTGCTTCCATCCTCCAAAAGAGATTGTATAGAATTTATATATATATATATATATATATATATATATATATATATTCTACATATATAAATGTTCTACCAAACATTTAAGAATTTCTTATATATATATATATTCTTAAATGTTTGGTAGAATTCACCAGTGAATTCATCTGGGCCTGATACTTTCTGTTTTAAAAGGTATTTATTGATTCAACTTATTCAATAAAATAACCCTATTCAGATCACCTGTTTGTTCTTGTGTGTAAACTGCGTTTTTCAAGGAAATGTTCCATTTCATTTAGGTTATCAAATTTGTGGGCATAGAATTATTCACAGCATTCCTTTACTATCCTTTTATTTTCCATGGTAAACTGTTGTGCTGTTCCCAATTTCATTTCTGATATTACTAATTTGTGTCCTCTTTTTTTTTCTTAATTATCCTGGATAGAGGCTTGTTGATTTACTGACTTTTTCAAGGAACCAGCTTGTGTATTTGTTTATTATCTCTATTGATTTACTGTTTTCAATTTCATTGATTTCAGGCCTAATTCTCATTATTTCTTTTCTACTGCTCACTTTGGATTTAATTTGCTATTTTTTTCTAGTTTCCTAAGGTAGAAACTGAGATTATTGGTTATTTATTTTTTAAGATTATATTTTTAAATAATCTTTATGCCCAACATGGAGCCAAACTTAAAAACCCAAGATCAAGAATCACATGCTCTACCAACTGACCCACCCAGGCACCCCAGATTATTTTTAGATCTTCCTTCCTTTTTAATACATGTATTCTTACTTTAAAATACCCACCAAGCATACTTTTGCTGCAGCCTATCAATTCTGCTAAGTTATGTTTTCATTTTCATTTAGTTCAAACTATTTTTTAATTTCTCTTGAGATTTCTTTTTTGATCATTTGTTATTTAGAAATGTATTATTTAATCATCACATATTCTGGGATTTTTCCAGCTGTCTTTCTGTTATTGATTTCTAGTTTAATTCCTCTGAGGTCTGAGGACAGACACTGCATGATTTCTATTCTTTTAAATTCATTAGGTTCTGTTTTATTGCCCAGAATGTGATCTATCTTGGTAAGTGTCCCATGTGAGCTTGAGAAAAATGTGAAGTCTGCTGCCTTTATATGAAGTAGTCGACAGATGTCAATGATAGCCAGCTGATTGATGGTATTGTTGAGTTCAATTATGTCCTTACTGATTTTCTATTGCTGAATCTGTTCATTTCTGAGAGATGTGTGTTAAAGTCTCCAACTATGATAATAGACTCACCTACTTCTGCTTGAAGTTCTATCCATTTTTGCTTCATGTAGTTTGATGCCATACTGTTAGATGTTGTATATGAGTTGAAAATTATTATGTCTTCTTGGATAATTCATATTTTAACATTATGTAATGCCTTTCTTTATCCCTGGTAAACTGCCTTACTTCAAAGTCTGCTCTGTTTGATCAATATTGTAATTCCTGTTTTCTTTTGATTAGTGTTAGCATGGTATTTTTTTCCTCCATATATTTATTTTTAATCTATATGTGTCTTTATGTTTAAAGTGGGTTTCTTGTAAACAATGTATACTTGGGTTATATGTTTTTATTTACTCTGGCAATCTCTGTCTTTTCATTGGTTTATTTGGATCATTTATGTTCACAGTGATTATTGATATAGTTGGATTAATATCTACCATATTCATTAAAGAATTGTCGCCTTTGTCATTTGTTCCTACTTTTTCTTCTACTATTTCTCTGCGTTTTGTGGTTTTGAGATTTTATATGATTTCATTCTTTCTCCTTTCTTAAATATCAGTTTTACTTTTTTAGTGTTTTTAGTTTTTGTTTTTTTAGTGGTTGTCCTAAAACTTGAAATATAAATTTACAATTAACCCAAGTCCACTTTCAAATAACATGTCACTTCATGGTTAGTGTACCATGTAATAACAAAGTAATCCAATCCTTCCCCTCATTCCTTGTATTATTGCTGTCATTCATTTCACTTACATATAAGCATATATATATGTATATATACATATATATATACATGCATATAATAAATATTCTTAAGCATAAATAATTAAATATATTATTCCTATTTTTATTTTGAATGGACTGTTGTCTGTTAAATCAATTAAGAAAAAGAAAATAAAAGTTTTTATTTTACCTTCATTTATCCCTTCTTCAGTACTCTTCTTTATGTAGATCTGACCTAATTTAGTTTCTTTAAGACCTTCTTTTAACATTTCTTACAAAGTAAGCATACTGGCAACAAATTACCTCAAATTTTGTTTGTCTGAGAAATTCTTTATTTCTCTTTCACTTTTGGAGGATAATTTATCAGGGTGTAGAATTCTAGGTTGGCATTTTGTTTTTTTTCTCTCAACAGTTAAATACTTTATTCCATACTCTTCTTGGAGCACTTCTCTGGTTTCTGAGAAGTCAGATATAATTCTTATCTCTGTTCCTCTGTAGGTAAGGCATTTTTCCTGCTTCTTTCAGGATTTCTTTCTTTATCTTCAATTTTCTGTGGTTTGGAAATGACATGTCTAGGTAGAGTTTTTTCTGGCATTTATTCCTACTTGGCATTATCTGAACTTCCTAGGTTTGTAGTTCAGTATGTGACATTAATTGGGGGAAATTCTCAGTTATTATTGTTTCAGATATTTTTTCTATTGCTCTCTTCTCCTTCTGGTATTTCCATTATGTGTATGTGACACCTTCTCTAGCTGCTCCACAGATACTATTTGTTCTATTCTATTTTTGTTTGTTTTCAGTCTAGGTTCTCTTTGCTTTTCAGTTTTCAAAAATCCTATTGAGATACCCCCTAATTCAGAGATTCTTTCCTCGGTCATGTCAGTCTATTAATAAGCACATCGAAAGCATTCTTTAATTCTGTTACAGTGGTGTTCTTGTTTGTTTCTTTTGTTTTGTTTTTATCCTTAGCATTTCTTTTTGGTTCTTTCTTAGGATTTCCACCTCACATTGCCCATCTGTTCTTGCATACTATCTACCTTATCAATTAATGCTCTGAGCATATTAATCATAGTTGTGTTAAATTCCCAGTCTGGTAATTCCAACAACCCTGCCATGTCTGGTTGTGACGTTTTCTCTGTCTCTTCAAACTGTGTTGTTTTTGTTTTTGATTTTGCTTTGGGCATGTCTTGTAATTTTTTTTTTCTTTTAAAAGCCAGACAAGATGGGGAAAAGGATCTGTTGTAAATAAGTTATGGGGTGTCAAGGTGTAGGGGAAAGGAAAGCATTCTATAGTCCTATAATTAGATCTCAGACTTCTAGTGAGCCTATGCCTCTGGACTGTGAATATCATGAGTGTTTCTTAAGGTTTTTCTGTTTTGTTTTGTTTTTCTGTTTTACTTTTTTGTTTTGTTTTTTGTTTTCCTCCACTATTAGGTGGAACAGGGTGGCTAGATTAGGCTGGAGTTGGATATTTCCCTTCCACATGTCAGTTAAACTCTGATATCATTCCAGTAGATTAGGCTCTGGTTAACTAATTTCCACTGAGGGCAGGCCTTGTTAAGAAGAATGCATTTCAAAAATGGTTCCTTTTCTTCTCCCTGTGTAGAAGCCTGAGGGGATTTTTCTCAGGATATTTACTATGGACAACTGCTCAAGCTCCTAGAAATAAATCTTAACATATTGTGGAGCTCCCTCTGACTGGGCCCTCCTAAAATTTTTAACTCTCATAGTTGTCTGCCCTATTCTCCAGCAGCTTGCCAATTGCAGTTCAGGTCTTCTTACCCCAGCAGTGGTTCACACAGTGGTTTCAGCTCTGAGTCTCTGCTCTAGTTAAAACTTAGTTCTCCATATTTGCTGGTCGGTCTCTACTATCTTGGGGGCAGTAATTTGCCCTATGTACTCCCCTTTCTTATGGATCCAAGAAAAGTTGTGGATTTTTCCATCTGTTTAGACTTTTACTTACTGTTAAGATGAAGTGATGATTTCCAAGCTCCCTAGACATGGGACAGGAAACCATTCCATGACCCCTTTTTATGCTATCCCCCAAACACACACCTCTAAATACATACCATTCAATCATCCATCATTTTCCTCACACTCTGTGTGTGTGTGTGTGTGTGTGTGTGTGTGTGTGCACGCGTGCACGCACAGACAGGGTGAAAGGGGCTGTAAATATAAGGATAGATAAAATATTGTCCTTGGGGGCGCCTGGGTGGCTCAGTGGGTTAAAGCCTCTGCCTTCGGCTCAGGTCATGATCCCAGGGTCCTGGGATCGAGCCCCACATCAGACTCTCTGCTTGGCAGGGAGCCTGCTTCCCCTCCTCTCTCTGCCTGCCTCTCTGACTACTTGTGATCTCTGTCTGTCAAATAAATAAATAAATAAAAATATTATCCTTGCTCTCAAGAGGATTAGACTCTATTCTGGGTATGTCTATGGTATTTACCACCTATATCAGTCTTTCAGTATTTACTAAGGACTGCTAATTTATAGCTCTATACTTATTTCTTTGTAAAGCGTAGCACAAAAAAAATTACAGACCTGGCAATCAATAAACACCTATTTTTTGATAGACAAAAATAAATAAATGAAGTAAATATAAATACATGTAGGAGTTGCCTTTTATCAATTTCCCTCAAAACATGTTCTAAGTAACAGACGGGTCATTGACAAACAGTGGCAGTAGTAAGGCAACATGAAAGCATCTGAATTATGAAGTGAAAGAACGGGGTTAAAGGGCTTGCTTTGTCCATTAGCAGTACACTCCTGAGAAAGTGATTCAAGTTTTTGAAGCCTAAGTGTCATCACTTTAAAACAAGTATAATAACACTTATATATAAGGTTGCAGTAAGAAATGGAGGATAGAATCAGCATAGCGCTTTATACCTCTCTTAACAAATCATATGTATCAGATACTAGTCCATGACAACCTAAAGGTAATTCTAAAAGTGCCAACACATACTGTGTTTCTTATTACAGAGAATATAGTTTCAGTATAACAAAAGTCACTGAAAGAAAACCACCTAACCCAGTTTATGTGCTCAAAGAACAAAAGTTGATTGGACATTTATTCTCATTTGCTCTATACAATATCTACATAAATTGATGAAAATGTAAAGTGCATCCCACAGTCCAACACATTCCTACACAGAGTCACATACACTGTCATACAGATACACACTAACTACTAAAACACTAATTTTGGGTCACCTTGGTGGCTTAGTGGGTTAAGCCTCTACCTTCGGCTTGGGTCATGATCTCGGGGTCCTGGGATCAAGCCCCATATTGGGCTCTCTGCTTGGTGGGAAGCCTGCTTCCCCCTCTCACTGCCTGACTCTCTGCCTACTTGTGATCTCTCTCTCTCTCTCTCAAATAAATAAAATCTTTATTTTTTTTTTTAATAGAACACTAATTTTTCTTGGATTGGGGTGGGGTCAGGGATTGCAATACAGACTGAACTTGGGGTACATGTTAACGTTTGAGGATTTTCTAAAATGAGAAAAGTGGAAAGGCATTCCAGAGAGGAAGAAAATTGCATACAAAAGCATAGAGACCTTAGACTGTAAAGAGTAACTGGATATAGGGGATCATGTTAATAGAGAGAACCTCAGATACTCAAGGCAGTCCAGAGAAGAAGATACTTAGAGTTGTGAAGGTTATATGGCTTTGATCTTCACACAACTGAGTCCACAACCAGACTACTTAACTATCCATTAGGTTTTTAATGCATCAGTGTTAAGTACTTAAGTTTCCCATGTTTCCACTGTAGGTAGATATTATTTATCATAAACCAAATCATTTCACGGAATATAAATAAAAGACGCCATTGTTTCTACTTGACATTAGGAAGAGGAGATTCAATTATAAAAGTAAATAATGTAAAGAAAAAAAGATGCCAGTGCAATCATTTTCTTTTCCTGACTATAAAAGTTATGAAGAGTACAGGAATTCATTCTTATTGTTATTCAATTTACTTATTTATTCATTCCACAAATATTTGCTGAGAAGCCACTATATGATAGACACTCTATTATGTGCTAGAATTCTACAGTGTACTAGACACGGCCCTTGTCCTCAAGGTATTTACTATTTAGAAGAGTAGCAGAAATTAAACAAATGCTTAAGTAATTGCTATAAAGTGCTACAAAGAATCATAGAGTGCTATGAATGTAATAAGGGGAAGAATTCAGTAACATATGGGAGTTAGTAAAGCTTCCCTCAAGAAATGACCTTTAAAAAGAGTTTGAAAATTAAACAGAACTTATCCCAGGCAGGAATAAGGGTTTGTATTTATATTTTTTGGTGGGGGAGAAGGTCTTAGAAAGAAAGGAAAGGCAATCAAGCTAGAGAGAGCTTAATACAGAAAGGAAATTGGCTAAGACTGAAAGATAGCCATGAGTTTTAATGTCATCAGCAATAATGGAGGACAAAGCAGGGGCCAAATAATATAGGAACTTAGTAAGAATTTTGGCCATTGTTCTCAGAGGATGGGAATTTTAAGAAAATAAGTAATATAATTCAGCATATAGCCAAACTTGCTTATACTTTTTACCTCTTTTTCTTTCATGAACTCTTCCCAATTCTTCATTGATGCCTCATTAGATTCTTTCATGAATGCTTCCCAATGATTCCATGAGGTGATGTCTTATAGACTGTTGAAACAACTCTCACTCACCATGAAGAGAGTTTGTACACTTTTATTGATTATTTCTTAAAAACAGCCAAGAGTTTGACTTACGATTTCACCTCTCTGAAAATACAAAATCACTACCATGCAAAACTGAACCTCTAAAAAAGCTTTATAAAAATTTATTGTCAAGTAGTCAGAGCATAGCTCAATAGAGGCTGCTTAAGGATTGGGAGAAGAAAGAACGAAACCCAATAGGGTTAGATACAGTCTACATCTACCAGGTGCCAGGCACCCTAATAGGTACTTTTTTTTTTTTTAATCCATGTGGCACCAAATTGCTTAAGGGGATTTATTTCAACATTCAATTACATATTCTTATTTACATGTAGAAATTGAATAGAAATGATTTCAAAGAGGCTTATAGTTAACTAAAACAAATACCTTAAATTTATCACTTTTATTATATATTTTAATATAATATTTTATAGTTAAATGGATTCAAATTAGGGATTAGGTGAAATAATTTCAGTGTCTCTAAATGCAGCAGTCTTCACATTTTATTTTTACACTTTTGAACTTTATATTATACTCTATGTGATTGAAGAGAGACCTTTAAAATTGGTTTGGTCTCCTACAATATGGTTCATCTTTTCTATTTTGAAAGAAACGCTGTTCCATTTTAAGAGTCAGAGAAAAATAAAGCTAATTAAGAACTTCATAGTTATTAATTTTTAAAAGACTTTATTTGATTATAATCTACTGTTTGGATTTTATATTCAAAAGGTAGCTCATTGCCAAAATGTTTCTAGTTACTCTTAAAAACTCACATAAATATTTGTTTAATGATATTTTTTACATTTTATTCAAGGACCTCTCTCTTTGAATCAAGGTCTTTGCTACTCACAAATAAAAGAAAGAAACTTTTTTCACTCAATTTCCCTGAGCAAAGAGTACCTAAGAATCATAGAGTGAAATGGGTTTGTTACTTGCATATTTCACTAATTAAGGTTAAGATAAGCCTATAAATTCATTATACTCACCATTAAGCCAAAGTTAAATACTACAAAGATACAAAGAAACACGCTGCATATGCTCAGGATTCTAATAAATTCATTTTTAATTTAAGTACATATGCAACAAGGGCATTTTTTTTTCTGGAAAATGCATTACAATTTAGGGACTTAAAACTTATTTTAAGGAGTTTTCAGTAATGTTTCAGTAAGAAACATTATATAGGTTTAATATTTTATAATAATTTGACTCAATCCTAGAAAATGGTTACCAATTAATACTTGTATATCAGCATAAATGGCCATTAATTTATATGTATTATACATATATTTATATATTAGAATTATAAATTATATCAATATATTTATTTCTACCCTTCTTTCCAAAACTCCTTCAAATATTTATTCTACTAAATGTACATCTTTTTATAGGTAGTACTAAATTTATTTTGTTTTTAATATTTAGAGAAAACTGTTAAATATTTTTATTTAATATTTCATTTAAAGGATTAAGAAGAAAGTTTGAAAAATATGCTTATATATCTGCTGAAGCAAAATATAAACATTTTCTTCTTTTATCATGTAAGATAACTGAAGAGCAGCAGGATTTGAGTCATGTATATTTTCAGATTAAATGGTATTTAACCTTTGAGGAAATTTTGTTTTTTCCCTAGGCCAAGTATAAATTGCATAGCTTTTTAAAATGCAATACAACTTCTATGATTAGATTTAGTACAAAATCAAATTTCAATTTAAAAGCCAACTGTAAATACATACACTTGAAACTGCATATGTATTATATTTAACAGTCTTAAAACAGCTTTCAGAAACTATCAAAGCATTGAAAATTCTATTTAACCCAGAATGTCTGCTTGGACCCAACAGACATATTTAAACATTATTCTACTTCCTTTTTGGTATTCTCCATCTCAATCAGCTAAGATTTCCTCATTAAAATACCGAACATACATTATATTTTACCATAAGTGTAGTTTTGTGTGAAATTCAGTTAGAAAGAGAAATTAAGTAAAGATTTGAAATAGTGTATCTTAGTCTAATGTCTGTTTAGACATATTTCTTTTTTTTTTTTAAAGATTTTTATTTATTTATTTGTTAGAGAGCGAGCACAGGCAGACAGAGAGGCAGGCAGAGGCAGAGGGAGAAGCAGGCTCCCTGCCAAGCAAGGAGCCCAATGTGGGACTCGATCCCAGGACGCTGGGATCATGACCTGAGTGGAAGGCAGCCGCTTAACCAACTGAGCCACCCAGGCGTCCCTGTTTAGACATATTTCTTGAAGGTATAGTTTCTTTGAACCTAATGATGATTCATCATAAGTATTTTGGATATTGAACTTCATAGTCTTTTCTTGCCAGGAGTCCCAATTAGTGGCATAGAAGAAAAACTTGCACTACTATGCTGAATGGATAAATAGTTAAGGAATATAAATACTTGATATAAGAATCTTATTTAGTTGTCTACCATTTAATAGAGTTACAAATACATCACTTATTTATGTTACAAAGTAAATCAGGAAAATTTAAATTCAGGCTTGTTCTCCCTTACTATGCAGTACAAAATGTGTGTACAGCTTTGAAATAGATATGCTGTGTTAGAAAATAGTGTACTTATATCATCTTTCAGGTAAATGTGAAAATATAATACATAAGGATCTACCTTATTATCTCATAGATGTTTCATCTAAATGGTGTTTTCCTCTTCAATTTTTTTTATGATTCTAAAATAAGACTATTTTACTCATCCTGATTCTAATCAATCTCCCCAACACAATCTCTTGTCACACAAGTCATTCTATCGAGTATTTAATGAGCTAAAACCAGACAGAGTCAATGGTCACCACTGTTTAAAAAATCTATTCAATAAATTATTTTCTAACCCAAAGGAAAAAAGTACTTTGTAAATTACCTATTTATTTTTAAATATGAATTCTTCAGTGTAGCATTTTGATAAATCATGCTATGCAATAGACAGCCTAACCAAGGCACAGTTAGAGTTAAATGAGGATGAGAAGGATATGGGAAACAAATACAATTATAAAAACCACTCCCTATACTGTTGGATTTAATTCTGGTCATCTGCTTTGAATTGACAAAGGACAATAAAAGGTAGACCCTAAAGTTAGAAGTAGGTTGGAATGTAAATATTTCAGAATTTTATATTAGGCCTGACTGGTTACAGAAAGCTAAGCTAAGGAATAGGTGAAAGCAGAGTTACTTGTTGCAACATGAAAGTCATTACTGCCAAGCATCATCCCTGATTATATTGTAACAGAACTATGCTAATGAAGCCAAGGTCTTAGGTTCCCGTGAGCCAGTCAGCATCTTGCAGTCTCTGAGTTACAGCTTTATCTGCCTTTCTGCAAACATGTATCCTTACTCAGAAGAGGAACTATATGTGAGTATAAAACAAAATAACGTAGGTTCATTCCCAGCACTGGAAAAGCAATGCAAATTTCATGTCCAATGGACAGTGGATATAAAGCAACATCCTCATGCATGAAGGATCCCATATATAATCCTAATAAAGGAGAATGATAGTTCCATGACATTATATGACACTAATTATTAACTAAAAGACAAAGAAAATATTTGAAATTAAAAATAAACATTTCCTTTGGTAGAGAAAAATGAACTATTTATATTTCTAATAAGAAATAATACTAGAATTTTATTTTTAAAAAATAAAGTTCAAAATGGCATTATTTATTATATATACAAAAAATTCCCTATATCTCTGTGCCAAATATACAATAAAAACAGCTAATTTAAAAAAAAAGATGTTTTCTCATAAAACTTATTTTCCCATAATAACATGTTATTTATCATCTGAGGGAAGATATATTTAAGATATATTTTCATTTTAAAAATCTATACTTTCTGGTCTTTTTCAAAGACATCAACTTTTGCTATCAATAACAAAATATTAATGCTGCTACTTGGAGCGATATCATAACGTATTAACTTATTTTGTATTCATTTTTCAGTAATAAAGGCATCTATTACCATTAAGATTCAAGGCTTCAATTCTACACTTACAGCATAGAGACATTTAATGAATTACTAATGATTTTAATATCTCAGGTCAAAGGATCAACTGTTAAAATAAATAAATCTCTTCATAATCCTAACAAACCCTATTTCCAAAACAATTTTCACATAACTAAATTCAAGCTACAGATTACAAATTATTACTTATTATAGTAATGGTTAAGGATAGGTATCCATACATCTCATATATATGCTACATTATGTATTGCTTTCCATCTGGTTGGCACCTAATACTTATTTGCTTAAAGTGAATATATAAAATAGAGAAAATAAATGTAAAGTATACATGCTGGTAGGTCTAAAAAGGTCCCTTTTTAGAAGTATGGAGTTATTGAATGCCAGCAATAGCCAAGAGGACCAATGGAATGACCAAAGAGAGAAAACTCTCAAGAATTCTAATGAGGTCCAAAAGTTCATTCCCATTATTTGCACTATTTTACCTTATTTGAGAGAGTTCACGAAGAGTGAGACAATAACACAAAATCTGTGATTTTTATACCTGTAGTTTTCTATTATTTCTTAACCTTGGGACTGTGATATAAAGTACATAGTAAATAAGTTTTAGGGCCTTTTTCTAGCCAACTCTGTGATGTCTCAGGGGTCTAATGTTAAATATTGTCAACTAGATCTTTTTTCCCCAAGAAGAAATGTAAAAGCTTGGAGGTTACAACAAAGCTGGGTGAAAAGGTGCTTATAGAGATAAGCACCAAGGTTGATATAATAAGTGTCTTAAAAATAATGCATTTCAAAGTATTTCAATAAAATACAACAAACAAAGATTGAGGAAGTATCTCCAAAATGTTATAGGGTGGTTTTTTGTTTGTTGGTTTGGTTTTTTAATTTATCATATAGAGGTACATCTTCCACTTAAAAGCATACTTTTTTCTGTGTTCTTGAGATCTTGAGAGGTACTAGATGGGATATTTTGGCTTTAATAAAAGAAAACAAACCTATCTAGTTTAAGGTAAAAGGATAAAATCATTACAAAGTTACTCTTAAGTTCCAGGAGTATCCAAATGACAAGAAAAAAAAAAAAAACATTGACTATATTCTGGTACCAAAATGGTCAAGAAATTAACTGATACAGAATGTGTCTTATACCCACACACCTGATCTGTGATGGTGTCATACTGAGATAACAGGAGGAGAGGTAGACATATTCATCTAGAGAACATATAATACATGAAATAGTGATCTATAAAGTATTATTAACTTTTATGAAAAATATTCATTTACTTGTCTTTTAGGCAGATACTTAATGAAAGCTTGTGATATTTTAGGCACTGTTCTAGAGACTGACTATTCAGATAGCGAAAGAGGTAAACAGGGTACCAAGGTAAGCTGCTCTCATGAATTACAGAAATTAGAGCGGTTTCATACCAAAAAATAATAAAACAAAATACTATGAACTTGCTAATTAGAGAAGAAAATAAGGATGGAAGATCTTTTAAAAATAAAGGTAATTTCCTATGTTCTTAAAGACAGAATTTAATTCCAGAAATAAACTTAAGATGCCTATCTATGATGTCTCTCAGAACATACTATAGGTTTGAGTCATTCTGAGCGGAAGGGAAATTGCACACCTCTGTAAGCAGTTGCTCAGTAAATTACTGTTATATAAATGTATCTGAAGGCTATGTAATACATAGAATAGGTTAATGCAAGATTACTACTCACTAATATAATTCAAAACTTATTGGAAATATTAACATAATGCAAAATAACTTGTTTTCCTTTACATGCGCTCTACTTACTATAATGTGCCAATATTGGGCAGATTACGTACTTTGGAGGGAAGCCACTAAGAACACAAATGAACCATGATGTAGTTATCTGGAGTGAAATTTTTATATTACAGTTTTTCCCTGCTATCTGAAAGTAGAGTGTTCCTATTAAACCCTCCCTACTCCAAAATGGTATGAAGCAAAGAAGCAATTATCATTTCATAAAAGTGAAAATCCTCTTCAGATTTCTTCTGGTTAGTGAAAACAGGTAGTCCTGTAGGTCTTACATAAAAGTGACGTGACATAAAGTGATAGGCCTGTAGGTCTTACATAAAAGTGACGTGACATAAAGTGAGTTTTGACTAGTGGAGGAAGCCTGTAAATGGAGAGCTTTTAGCATATTTTAAGGTACACTTAGAATACAGTAGCATAATAATATAGTAGCTAATTGTGCCTGCTTTCAGGGTTCATTCAGAAAAGTAGTTAGAACACTATTATAACAAAAAAACAAATAATGGGGTATCTAGAGAGGTCTGTCCTTGGCCCACTTTCTGGTCCAAGTATTTTCAATCCCTCTTGACGATTTTATCTAAGCCCCAAAGGTTAACTTATTTGGATGCTGATGTCCGCTGAATACCTATCTATAATATAAGGCTTCCTACCTCTCCAATTTAATATTTTATTCCATCTCCAAATTTATCTTCAACCATACTACAGTATGGGTTCCGTGAAGGTGAGAATGATGTGTAATTTATTTGCATGCAAATGTCTCATATCTAAAGCAGTAAACATTAAGTACACACTTAATACCTCTGACTTTGGACCTTCTTTCTAAGTCTGCACTTATATTACTCCCATTGGAATGACTTTCTCTTCTATCTACCCACTTCGTAAGCCCCTATTCATTTTTTCATGATTCAACTCAAGCACATCTTTGACGAAATCTTTCCTGAGTCTTTCAGAATTAGCCATTCATTTTTTCACCCAGCACTCACACCTATAATTAACCCAAGACCATACCTTCATTTAGATTCTGGCTTCTCATTTCTGTTTTAGCAACTATAATTTTTATATATGCATATATAATCATATTATGCACATTATATATATACATATATACACACATATACACAATACTTACATATTACTCATCTGTAACCCTCTACAAGACTGCAAGATTGTTGAAGTCAAGGACAATAGATTACTTGCTATTGTATTCTTGGGCTACGACTATCTTTGAATGGATACATATATGTCATGACTAGAAATGGCTATTTTCCAAAGGAACAATAGATAAGTGAAACAACAAAGATGTTATTAGTAAGGAAAAAAAAACTATTAGAGCTATTTTTAAATCAGTAGATGACAATAAAGATATGTTTATGGGGTAGTACAAAGTTTATATGAACTTTTGGACATGCTACTTAGGTATGAACAATTATTTTTTTTAAAGAAACAACTTAATTTTTGTTCCACATAGAAACCGTGATCATCCTTATTTTATTCTTTCCCAAATCTGTTTATTCTATTATCTTACTTTTTACTCAAAATGGCTCTTAAAAGGTAGAATATCCAACAACATACACAATGTTGCTCAAAGATCTGTAGATTACTTTCATATTTCTAAATATTAAAAATTGACTTGAATCTATTTTTTAAAGACTGCCATTTATAATATCCATTACTATTTTTTGTTAAGCCAGTGGAATCTCCTTCCATGTACAGTAAACAGAGTCAAGAAAACACAAGAAGAAAAACAAAGATCTTAGATTGCCTTTTAAAATGTTCTCATATTATTCTGATTAAATAAACTATTTAAACCCATTTCTTTTCCCTGATTCAGAATTCAGATCTCAATTTTCCTTTTCTGTAACATCATTGAGCTTCTTGGCATTTCTAACCAAATCAGCTCATATGCCATCAAAATCTTATTTTGATGTTGAAGAATAAAATCTATCTGAAAATAATCAACATGGGTTAGAAACTTGTAAACCAATTTTAATAACTAATGATGCATTCCTTTGAAGTGGGTATTTTAGAATAGCTTACAAGTATTCTCTTCTTGAAACAATAGTCCAAAAAAGAGAAAATCAAAAATGTTAAGCTATTCTAAGGCTCTCTTATTCTAGAACTTTGATAATTTTTACTATTTACTTTTGATAAACAAAAATGCCATAACTAAATATCATAAGTATTAAAAACTTTGACATATAACTCATAGAACCAGAGCTCTGATAATCAGGCAACAGAATATGGAAACACATTCTGTCCCTCTACTGATCCTAGTATGATAGTCACTTTATAAACAGGCATCAGAAGCTTCATAGTGTTACTTAAGTTTTGAGGTGGTTTATTTTCTGAGGTTGTTGCTCTTCTGTATATATTTGTTACATAAATTCAAGTATTTAAAAATCGCTGCCTTTTTTAACTACTTATCCAAGTATGGAATTATTTAAATTATCATACTTCTTTAAATAATTCACTATATCCCAAACAGCTTACTGTATCAGTGTTTGAAACACTTTTTGTCTTGATTTACACAAGACAGTACTCCTAAGAAATGTATAAATACTACTGAAAATATCAAATATATTATAGGGATGCTGTTATTTAAAATATATCTTGTTAGTTCTTACATAAAGAATAAATTCATAGGTATGCAGAAGACCCTATCTCTTTGAAGTTCAGATTTTCCTCTTGCCTATTCTGGTTAAAGCAAAACATAAGAAACTGAAGGCACAAAGCACCGATAGTCTGTTTAACAGACTGAGGATGTAAATGAGAGCCTAAACACATTTGCAAAAGGACTGGTTGTCTCTGAGTAACTTTATATATGCACATATGCATTTATGTGCACACATATATCAATCTACATAAGTACTTGTAATTCCCTGTGTCTAATTTAACTAATTTGTAGGTTGTCAAAAACAGATGTCATTTTTCTTCTACAGATAACAGTACTAATCTTATTAATCTTATTATGGTTAATATGGAGTAGTCTGAAATTTCCCAAGTGACAGAAAAGGAACAGGAAGTGAGATTACTAAAGTTACTAGTTCTTATCTGATTGGTCCTCTGACTCTCCTAGTCCCCAGCCTAACAGTTTTCCTCTTGTCTGCAATTCAGAAAGAAGCAGACTTGCTAGATATCATGTACCACAGGCTGACAAAATCTTTCATCAATATTAGAGTAATAGTAACTGCTCTGACCTAGGGTGTCAGTCACGATGGCACTGTTACTCTTGTTCTTTTCCTAGGCATGTCTCAGTATCTCTTCTCTTCTGCCTACATTCATGGTCCCTGCCAGGCAGAAGAGTATCACCATCAAATACAAGCAAGCTGGTCTGTCTTTATGCATTGTGACACCACTGTCCACTCAAAGAGAAGAGAAGAGAAAGAAAGAGACAGCTTTACCCGCAGAAAGGAGAGGTCCCGGTTGTGCTCGATGCTGGTTATCTCCAGGTTGCCCATGACCACCTCACAGTTTTCATAGTATTTGCGCAAGGCTCGATACTGCTGCTCCAGGTCAGAGAGAGAGCTCAGCTTGTTCTCTGTTCCTGCACACACTGCCAAGAAAAGAAGATACAGAGGAAGTTATATAACCTCTCCATGACATGCACAATGACAATGTCTCCCTCAACCCTCTATCCCACACACCCTATACTGTTTCCCCAAATTAAAATACTTTTAATTCCATTATACCCATAAACCACACAGATATAATATCTTCCCTTTATTTTCCTCAGCTATATCACTATATGAGACATAACAGTGTATAAATTCAAGGGATACGATGTATATGATACATGTATATATTTTAAAATGACTAAAACCAAAATAGTATTAGCTAACACCTTCATCATGTCCCATAACCACTATTTCTTTTCTGTAATGACATTTAAGGTCTACTATGTTAGCAACTTTCAGGTATATAATATAATGTTGTTAATTACAGTCACCATGCTATAAGTTAGATCCTTGGAAATTATTACTCATCTTATAACTGGAAGTCTGTACCCTTGGTCGGCATCTCCCCATTTTCCTCACCCCTGAGCTCTGGTAGCCACCACTTACTCTCTGTTTCTATGAGTTCATCTTCTTTAGATAAGACATATAAATGATATCATAGTTTATATTCCTAAACTGTATGGATGAAACACAGAGACTAAGAAAGCACAGGTTCCAAAGAAACAGAGCAAAGAGTAAAAATTAAAGCAATCACATTTGTAGTCCATACATTTTAAACATATACTAGAAACAGAACATGTTACAAAATATGAGCTTTGATTGATATCAACTGGGTCTTCCCTCTGTATACTCATTAGTATTCTAATGTATAATGGACTGAGAGTAAAGGATCTCAGTGTGCCTTCTTTGACAGCGTGAATCTTGAGTCTGTTCACACACGAGCACTGAGTGTACACACGTGTGTCCTTTATTTTCTGTCTGTGTTGATATTTGTCTTCCAGAAGTTAGAGTTTGGGTTATTACTTCTTATGGTTTCTATATCTGCCTGTACAAGATCTTTATCATTTAATGCACTAACTCTAATCTTCAGTAGACTGAATAAAACTACATTATGAATCTTGTAATAATACTATGGAAAGTTGAAAAGGAAATGAATGTGAAATAATCTTCTTAGTAACTTACTTCTGAGTAAGTTATATAATATAGCCAAATTAAGGCAAGATATAAAGCATAAACTTTGAAGAACAGAGCTGTGTAATAAAGTCATAAACAGTTATATGTTAGGCACACAGAAATGATGAGTCATAATGCCTTGGCTGTATTCAAGGGAATGGGTTTCAAGCAAATGACTTTCCGTACACAAAGGAAAAAAATATCTAGATGAATACATTCCAATAATTAAAACAATTTTTTTTAAGATTTTATTTATTAATTCTACAGAGAGAGAGCACAAGCAAGGGGAGTGGGAGGCAGAGAGAGATGTAGACTCCCTGCCAAGCAGGGTACCCGATGTGGGACTCAATCACAGGACCCCATGATCATGACCCGAGCTGAAGGCAAAGGCTTAACCAACTAAGCCACCCAGGTTCCCAATTAAGACCATCCTGACAACTGTTGTTGCCTCCTGACACATCAAAAATAACAAAAACCTAAATCTAGAAGTCGTGAAGAATAATGTAGACCTTTGACCACAGTGCTAAAACAAACAAATGAAAAAACCATAATCTTTCCCTGTCTGGGTGTCTAGTTCATCAAACAGTATATTTTCTAGAAATATTCTTTTAAGAGTGGAATTGTGTCTTTTTCTGAAAGATGTATTGAAGGTTAAACCCCTGGTACCTGTGACTATGACCTTGTTTGGAAACAGGGTCTTTAAGTTAAGATGAAGTCATTAGTGTAAGTCTTAAATCCAATATAACAGTGTCCTTCTAAGAAGAGGAAAATAGTATGTGGATACAAAGACATATGGGGGAGGGAACTCAACAACAACATGTAACTATAGAGGAAAAGATGGGAATGAGATGCAGGGGCACACCATGGAATGTCAAGCATTGATGGCTGTCCCTAGAGCTAGGAAGACGCTACCCAGTCTCAGAGGCCCTGCTGATACCTTGATATTGAAAGTTTAACCTCCAGAACTATGAAAGAATAAATTACTGTTGACTTATGGTTCGTGGTACTTTGTTAATAGCAGTTCTAGAAAACTAATTCATAATCTTTGGATGTTTCTGAAATCTAACATATAAAGAACTGTTAAAAATCATTTCCTCTCAGGGGCACCTGGGTGGCTTGATTGGTTAAGTGTCCGCTTTCAGTTCAGATCATGATCTCAGAGTCCTGGGATCAAGCCCACATCAGGCTCCCTTTTCAATGGGAGGCACATCTCTGTGTGCCTAACATATCATTGTTTATTACTTTATTATAATTTCTCCCTTTTCTTCTTCTCCCTCTCTCTTTGTCCCTGCTTGTGTGCTCTCCTTCTCACTCATTCTCTCTCAAATAAATAACATAAAATCTTAAAAAAAATCATTTCCTCTCTCTAGGGTCCTGTCAGCTTATCACCTCCAAGCTACTTCCCCACCTTCTCCCTTTCTGAGTGCCAAGTCTCTCACACACCATGCTGAAGTTCATTTGTTGTCATTGAGAATGCAGTTTTGTAGAGTGCTAGGAATGGAAGCAAAGACTTCTGGAATCCTCAATATCCATTCTCTTCTTCCTTCAGAGTAATAAACTACTCAACCTTCAGCTGGTCATGTAAAAAAGATTTCATTTCATTGCTCCCCTTGGAGGTAATACTATATGATACTTTGCTAGAACTTCATTTAAAACATGGGTGGAGCCAACTTTGCCTCTTTTCTTCACACCTTCCTCCAATATGCTGCCTGGAATTGGGATGGGATGGCTAAATCTTGAACCACCATCTTAGATCCTAAGACCTAGGGACACACCCTAGATATTTGCTGAAAAACAAGCTAAAAGGAAGCAGGGTTTTCAAACAATTAAGGTTTTACATTGCTTTATTATCATTAACATGAAGATAATGGTGAATTTTGATTATAGCTGCTAACATATTATACATAGGAAGGATTAAATTCTAGTTAAGTTATATGCTTTTGACCTTAAGTGATTTTTACCGTTTTATCTGGTTGCTAGACTAACTTCAGTTTGGAATGAAATTACATAATCATTTTCTTCTTCTTTTTTTTTTTTTTTAGTTTTTATTTACATTCCAGTTAGTTAACATACAGTGTAACATTAGTTTCAGGTGTAGAATTTAGTGATTCAACACTTAGATACAACAACCAGTGCTCATCCCAAGATGTGCCCACCTGTTTTATTTTGTTTTCTTTTCTTTTTTCTTCTTTCTTTTTAGAGAGACTCGCCCCTGTGTAAGTGTTGTGGAGGGGCAGAGGAAAAGGGAGAGAGGGAGAGGGAAAGAGAGAATCTTAAGTAGGCTCCTCGCCCAGCACAGAGCTCAATGCAGAGCTGGATCTCACAACCCTGAGATCATTATCTGAGCCAAAATCAAGAGTCAGAAGCTTAACAAACTGAGCTACCCAAGTGCCTCTACCAGCGCGCTAATCCCCAACACCTATTTCACCCATCCCCCTCACCCACCTCCCCTCTGGTAACCATCAGTTTGGTCTCTATAGTTAATAGTCTGTTTCTGAAGAAACTACAAAATAATTCTTGATCATTGAATATTTTACTGATCCTGTGGGGGGTTCACTTCTTAAAACTAATAAACACTAAGAAAAAATGAATTTCTATTACTAAGTACAATATTATTCAACACAAGCAGGAAAATAAGAAGTGACTGGCTCATGTACATGATCCTTATCAGCCAATATCAAATACAGCTTTTTTTTCTTCTCCAACATACTGTTGAGACTCTCTAAGAAACACCCTTAATCCACAATCTTTACTTTATTGCTCCTAGCAAAATTAAAACAAAATCTTTACAAACTTATAAAACGTCTGTTGAGAAAAGGAACTATGATACAGGTTTATGAGATATAGATTTCAATTATTTTAAATTCCAATGAGAACGGCTTATATTTTAATACAACTACTGATGGGGGAATTATAGATTGATTAATAAACTATTTCTAAAATATATACAACATCAAATTGTAATTTATATACAACTTATGTTGTACAAGTTTCTTTCAACTGGAAATAGAGCCTGCACTTTAACATCAATTTATAAAAATCAATATGCAAATATCTAAATGAAAATTTTTCTAAAATATTTAGGCATTCTGACCTTTTCTATAGAAACTTAAACAGATTTTGGAAGAAAAATTTATTCATATAACAGTAATAACTAAATATTTTTCCATGTTTCTCATCCTGCATATATGAAAAAAGTACATACTATGAAATTTTTATTATTAGTTATTAACTATTATAATGATCTCTGTACATAAAAAACAAACAAAGGCTATAAATTCTTTTTAGAGAAATACAATTTATTAGTTGTTTTTTGTATTTGCTGAGCTATCTAGCACAGGGGTTTGCAATAAATTATCATTTACTAATATGCATTTACTTGTTATAAAAACAATTATAACTGGTACTTGGAAAATAACTCTCAATTCAGAAAAGTTTCCATTGTTTAATAAGTGATCAGCTGTGTTTTGTACATACCATATGAAAACATAAAATTGGAATGATATGTTTAGAAATATTTTTCAACAACAAAAAATCCTCCAATAAACAGAAAATCTGATTAATTAGAATACAATATTCTCCAAACATCTTGGTCTTTGGAGTTTTTCTACACACAGTTCTATTTAGGAAAATTGTTGTCTCAGGAAGGCTTTTCTATATATTTACTTTTGACTCAAATTGCTAATTATAATGACTAGTATGCTCTTCATAACTTTCATCTTGAAAGACAGACTTGATTTTAAGAGAACTAGTTTGGATAGATGCATAAAAATCATTTGTATTTCTCTTCATGAAGACTTCACTGAATGAAACCTCACAACTTCTATTTGCCAATCGATTTTATCATCAGGCAATGCATCCAAGACAATCCTTAAACCATCAAGTTTCATTGATTTCACAAAATTGTTTATCAAATAGAATTGAAAAAATCTTCCTTACCAGCCAAAACAAGTTTAACAAAATTCAGTCCGCTCTGCCAACACTTTTATGAAGTCCTTAAACTATAAACCTATAATACTTCAAGCTTCAGAAATCCTGAATTTACATGGGCTTCCTAGAGTTTTCATTCCAACTGAAACTCCAGCAGTAAAGCTGTATGTGAGGCCTTAATGAAATCACCAATTATTCTATTTGGTATTGATTCTGCTACAAATGTAGCTATAGTTGCAGACATGGGCTTTTTATTCCTCTTGACTTAAGATTTATTTCTCACAGTGAGTGAACTACATAATCCTCCTTCAGTTAAAAATTAGGAACATAATTAGGATATTGTAAAACACACAAAGGAAGGTTCACATAATTATCTGTTTGATTCATGAGGAAATACATTAGAAGCAGAATGACAAAACAATAACAATATCCATATTAATACTAAAAATGAATTACTGCCTCCAGGCTTGTTACGGCTATGGAAACTAGCCCTCTATTTTCTACATAAGATAGACAGGAGGGTAAAAGCAATCAATCAATGAATCAAATTTTTGCATAACTTTCAAATCAAATGCCTATATGAGATATGAATTAAGAAAGTAATTATTTATTCAGCATCTACTATTGATCTAGTATCATGGAAAAATATATATTGATTAAACAAGGCTGTACAATGTACATAGTAAAAAAATCAATGAGCGATATACATAGCCATACATTGTGTGGGCATGATCCAGGGACTGTCTGCATAAAAAAAAATACCTATGTGGTGACCGATAAATTTTCTAATTTTTCTGATTTAATGATAAGTACTTTCCTTTTCAGAAGCATTAACATAATAAATATGCTTTAGTTTAATGCACGTTGTTGGGGATTTAAAAATCTGAAGCTATAGTAAATCTCAAAAAATAAAATATTTTAAAAGCATGTAAGAAGTAGCCAACATTTTTGGAGACTATTATTGAGTGCTATTAAAGTTACACAGTGATTGCAAGTTTTGGCAGCCCTACATTCAAAATATATCTACAAATGAAGCCAAATTTGCCACTTCCATTATTATAGTCATTTAATACTCTTATCTCTCCCCTGGACTTTGACAGTAGGCTCTTTTCTGATTTCCTGGATTCCCTAACGTGTCCTGATTAATTTATTCCCCACACAGGGTCCAGAATGATCTTTTTAAAAACATAAATCATTCACATCACTCTCCTACTGAAAACATTCATTGGCTTCTAGTCATACTTATTATAAAATCGAAACTTCCAACATGGCCTGTAAGAACCCATATTCAGGTCTCTGCTTAAATGTCACTCCTTCCACATAGCCTGGTCTGACCACCTTATCTAAATAAGTAGCAGGTTCTCATACATCATGCTTTGTCTTCTTTGCCTTCTCCATTTTTGTTTTAGTGCTATCTGAAATTGCATTATACATTTTGCTTGTTTACTTGTTTATTGTATGTCTCTACATTACAACGCAAGCTGTGAAGAAGGCAATCCCCTTTCTGCTCAACACACAAAAGAGCAGATACATAGTGTACTTTCAGTCAATATTTGTTGAGTAAATGAATGGACTTCAGAGTCACTAAGCACTGTAACTGAGCCAGGATCAAATATGTTGGTTTTTCCATTTTTTTGAAAGCTGAAAGTTGAACTTGGGCAAGTAACTTTACCATCCAGAGTCTCTGTTTCTTTACCTACAAAGTAGGATTTGTACTAAGTATTTTTAATGATAAACCCAGCTTAGAGGTTAAGAACACAGGGCCTAGAGCCAGACACTCAGCATAAAATCTAGCTCAATCACTGGCCTGCAACGTAATCTATTTCCTCTTCTGTAAAATGGACATAATAACAACCACCATCCAATAGGCAGTAGTGTGAGGATTAAATCCTCTACATGTACCTTGTTTGGCACAATGTTGGACTCATGACAGAGCTCAATGTTAGCCACTGCCATTTATTCAAATATGCAGTATATCCTATGTGTGCATTATGCAATATATTAAAGTAAATTAAAATATAAGTCTTGCATGGTGATGTACTCAACTAGCCTAATCTAGAGAAATGAGCACTGGACAAAGAAAGTAGAGGTTGGGACACCAATGCTCCAGCACTTTCTAGCCATGAACAAACTTGAACACTTATTCTGTTCTCATCAGTTCCAATTTTCTCTTTTCTCAAAGATACCTTTATGTTTTCTCCCAGCTCAAAAATCCTGTATTTGAATTTATTTCTAAAATATTTATTTAAAATCTACTCTATACTATGTAAAGGGTTGAATTCACTGGATGCTCTTGAGGAGGTAACATTGTGGCAACATTTTACAAACTTAGAAATTAAACATATACTTACAAATGACCCAGCAATTCCATTTGTAGGTCCCTAGACAAATGAACAATTATGTTCACATAAAAATTATGTTCAATGCATGGAGGGATTTATGCATAGTTTTGCAGCAACCTGCTTGTCCTGGATTGCAATTTTCAGCTATTCCCAAATAAAAACAATTTTGCTAGTAAAATAACTGGCAGTTTTATTTTTTAGGTTACCAGTGAACATGTATTGATACTCCAGGAGAACTTGGATGCTCAAAGGCTTTCCCCATACTTGCCCTGCACATCTCTTCTCTCTGGCTATTCCTGACTTATAACCTTTTATAACAAACTGCTAACCTAGTAAGTAAAATGTTTCTGAGTTTTGTGAGCTGCTCTAGCAAGTGAATGGCCCCTGAGGAGGCAATCTTTAATTTATAGCAGTTGATCAGAGTATTGTTGAGCCTGAACGATGTGGGCACTGACTCCTCATGCAGTCAAAAATCCTCTTATAACTTTTGTCTCCCCCAAAACTTAACTAAGAAATAGCCTAGAGTTGACTGAGAGCAAGGCTCAAAAGGCTACATAGAATCTAAAAGGTTACATATGTTTTTATTGAAACATCATTTTGTAAAAAAGACTAAACTACAAGGAAGGAGAACAGATCAGTGGTTGCTGGGGGATGAGGAGGAGGGATAGTGAAGGTCTGACAAAAGATCATAAGGGGAATTTGGGAGATGGCAGAACAATTCTGCATACTGATCACAGTGGTGATTACCTAGATCTCTACAGTTAAAACTTAAATTTTATTGAGCACAAATTAAAACACACATACACACGCACGCACACACGCACACACAGACACACAGACACACTCAAGTTGGCTTAAATATGTTCCTGAATAATGTAATAAAACATTCTTATTAGATTGATTTCCAGGTATTTTATGCTTTGGTCCTTTTATGAATAATTACGCCCCCAAATGATCAAGAAAATGGGTTTACATTTCTGAAATTTTGTCTTCTTTATAATTAACTTTAAAGGTATTGAAAAATTATTGCCAAAATAGGAAATGTGATTTGTAACTTACATTGTATAAGCTGGAAAGAAAATATTTTTCAAAGTAAAAATTCGGTACCTTGGAAAAAAAAAAGTATTCCTATAGTGTATTCTCTGAATCCGTTTTCTACCACTATTTTACTGACTCCCAAAGTAAAAAAACAAAAAACAGAGAAGCTGCTGAGTTTGATGAAAATATTTTCTAAATGATACTTGAGCCAAATGAAAAGGAATTTGGCATTGTAGACCTTCACTAATAGAGTTGTAGCTAGGAAAGACAGGCATTCTATAGCACAGACTGATGAAAGCAAATCTGTAGACTACATATACTGCTACACGTTGATCCATCTAAAATTTAACTGATATATCTTTTACCTCATATTTTACCTACAGTGATCTTCAAATGCCCTCAAAGATGTTTAAACTACTAAATTATACTGCAAAAGAAAACCATCTCATTGGTGATGATGAAAAAGTGACAGATATAAGAATTGTACATGATTGTCTCCTGTTTATGAATATGTCTTGTGAGTAGTCTACTCTAATTCAGTCTTACCAATAGGTTATTCTTATAATATGTCCAATTTTTTTCCATTTTGTATTTCAAAAATTAACCTAGTAAAATTAAAGTAATTACAAATTATTTTAAATGCATTATATGCATCATCAAAAGCTGATTTGTAACTACTTGTATATAATTCTCAGTTTCTGTTCTTCATTGTTTTCCTGTCTTTAAAGATTTTATTGTATTTTTTTCTTAAACTACATCTCATAAAATTCCTACATTGAGAGCTGAAAAAAAAAATAGAAAGACTTTACAGATTTAGAAATTGCATTCATGTCATTTATTCTTGGATAAAATAATATTCCCCTTACCACTAATCTCTCCCAGCACTTTTTAATCATTCTTCCTGCCCCTTCTCACTGCCCTACACAGAATCCTTCTTATTTACTTTGTAGTATTTCATTTTCCGTGGAAGTGCTGGGTCCTTAACTTTAATGTAGGTACTGGACTTGACAAGCAATTAAAGCAAACAATTTCCACTCATCAAGCCTTGCCAAATTAGTCATCTGCCATCTGCCCCATCATCTGGCTCTCCTTGAAGTCTTGCTGTGAATCTGGATGCACTCTCTCAGATTAAGAGGGACAGTGCAAACCTCCAAGCTGGTGAAATGCCACTGGGAGTTAAGTATGTAAACATTAGCAACCATCTTTCTTTCCTAGATTATCATGCCTTCAACCTTCCCCTTGTGTGTAATACAAACCAGCCCGTTTGTGATGCCTTATCACTGTGAGACCTTTGCCATTCATTGTAATTAAAGTGGAGTTTGCGGGACTTTCTTTCCTGTTAGAAATATTTAAAAGGGGGCACCTGGGTGGCTCAGTGGGTTAAAGCCTCTGCCTTCGGCTCAGGTCATGATCCCAGGACCCTAGGATCGAGCCCCGAATCAGGCTCTCTGCTCAGCGGAGAGCCTGCTTCCCCCTCTCTCTCTGCCTGCCTCTCTGCCTACTTGTGATCTCTGTCTGTCAAATAAATAAATAAAATCTTAAAAAAAAATAAGTATTTATTTAAAACATTATTTTAAATATTAAATAATTTTAAAATTTTAAATAAATTTTAAATAATTTTAAAATAATTTAAATAAATTATTTTAAAATATTTTAAATAAATATTTAAAAGAAGGAACTAGACTAGTTCCTAAGCTATGCTCACATATTAAGTCTTATGTACTGATAAAGATGTACATTAAGAAATGCCCTCTGGCCTTTCTACTGCACTCATTGCAGGGTGAAACTTTGTTTTTCATTCTCTGCATCAGCCAATGTTTATTTGGCTATATAAGTGTTTTTAAAGACATTCAATCAAGCTAAATCAGTGGTTGGCAAAATTGAAAAATAGCAAAAGTAAAACATGAGGGTAACAATGTTACCCACCTGCTCCCTTTTAAGGGCCCTCTTCCTTTAAGGCATTTCCCAATTGAGGGCTGATGTCTTTGTGCAAATGCAGAAAAATGCCTCTCTACTGGGTGGAATAAACTCCATGCTAGGACTTATGGCTTGCCATAAGAATGCAGGCTGCTTTTTCCTCCCACTTTTACCCTAGTCCATGTGCCTGTTTCCAGTGATGAACCTATGGAACTATAAACAAAAGCTCTGGTCCACGCCACTCTCCTGGGTCATCCACACAAACCTGCTTATTCAAGGTAATGGTGTGTCTAAGAAAGAAACAATGACTTAAAAAAAAAAAAAAGTGTGCTAATGTTAGACTTGTGAGAGGTAGGGGTGCAGCAGACATTTTTGACTGTATCTTCCAGATATTCTACATGGAAAGCCTAACCTAAGATCACCTCTAACAGGACGCTTGAAAGTTTAAGAAGCCAGTTCTTAATTACATAACCTTCCTGGGCAAGAAAACAAAAGCAAACAAACAAACAAAACAACATATGATATGGATACAGACAACATATTAAAATATGTCATCTTATGATTTATTTTAAACTGTTTTCTATAAGCCCCTAGAAACCAGATTCTATAATCTCCAGTAGATTGTTCTCTCTAAAACAGATTCAGATGAGCACTGTGTGGTTATTTTTACAATGTAATCAACTTCAAACAGTAGTTGTAATTAGGTGTTTGATAAGGAGATAGTCATCATTAGGACAATACCTGCCATTCATTCATTTCTCCTGCCATGCAATTATTCAACAAATGTTAATTGGGGAGCCATAATCAATGGGGCTTTGGGTTAAGTGTCAAAGGATAAACAAATGAGATCTGTGTCTCAAATTTGTAACATTTTACACTGTAATAGAAATCCTCTATAAAAGTTTTAGAAAATGATGTTAGTATACAAATTTAGTTAAATAGCAATTAAATATAATGTTTTTTTCTGATTTTGAATCACTGCTAATAAATAAGATTCACAAAATCAAAATTCATCTTATCTACAACCAAATACGAAGCAGAAAAATATATATGTATCTATATACATGTATCCACATATTATTTTGTGTTATAAAAGGTGGACATCACTTGTGAGAAATTTTCTGGAAGATCTTCCCCCATAACAGTTATTACCAAAATATTCAGTAGCATCTATATCTGAAGAAATACCACAACTTACAAACATTCTATTCACCTAGTCAGGTTCATTTCTATCTCCTCCCACATCCTCATTCACTTGTCAAAGAGGACGAAGAGAAACTACTCTGACACAGAGAGGCTAGGCATATTTTTCTCACTATATATTATACTTAGGGCTGTTTTTCAATCCAGCCCCCATTCTAGATGACTTAAAAACTCTAAAAATGGGGGCACCTGGGTGGCTCAGTGGGTTAAGCCTCTGCCTTCAGCTCAGGTCATGATCTCGGGGTCCCGGGATTGAGTCCCCGCATCAGGCTCTCCACTCAGTGGGGGGCCTGCTTCCTCCTCTCTCTCTCTCTGCCTGCCTCTCTGCCTACTTCTGATCTCTCTCTGTCAAATAATAAATAAAATCTAAAAACAAACAAAAAAAAACTCTACAAATGTGTCATGGTTGTTTTTTTTTCTTTCATTTTAATTCAGAAATTTGATATTATAGTTTTGAGACATTAACCAAGACATTCTCCTTCTAGTATCACTAGTAACTTCCCTACTCACTCCACAGCCTCATGTATTAAAGGGGCATGACACACTACATGGACAGTCACTTAATCTAGAATATTTTCCCATGAAAGTTTTACTCATCTTTGGATTTAAAGCTATATCGTTCGAGATCCTGCTTTTATTTCGTTTGGATATATTTAGATCCAGATGTGGGATTGCTAGAGTATATGATAGTTCTAGTTTTAAATTTTGGAATAAGTTCCATACAATTTTCTGCAGCAGAGAGTCTAGTGGGGTTACTAGGGGCAAGGTGGGAGAAGTGGGGAGATGTTGATCAAAGTGCTCAGTGACAACATGGATAAGTTCTGGGGAACTAATGTAGAGTGTGGGTGATTGAAGTAAATAATATTGTATAATATACTTCAAGTTGCCAAGAGAGCAGGTCTTAAATGTTCTATCCACAAAAAAGAAATGGTAATTACGTGACATGATGGAGGTGTTTTCTAAACCTATGATGGTAATTATTTTGCAGTATGTAATTGTATCAAATCAATACATTGTACATCTTAAACTTACACAATATTATATGTCAATTATATCTCAATTAATGCTGGAAAGATTAAATTAATTTTTAAAAATTTGATATCTACAGAAGGCTTTATAATAATGTAGCAAGGAACAAAATCTATAAGATTTGAAGTAAATGTTCAACTTTTTAATGGCATCTCATCATTCAGTATGACACATAAAGAGCTAATGTGACATTTAACAAATCCTTATTATTGGACATGACCTCAGAAATGTCTTTCACGGGGCGCCTGGGTGGCTCAGTGGGTTAAGGCCTCTGCCTTCGGCTCAGGTCATGATCTCGGGGTCCTGGGATCGAGCCCCGCATCGGACTCTTTATATATACACACACATATATATGTGTGTGTGTTTGTGTGCAATATTTGCTATATAGTGACAACACATTTGAACTCTTTTTCCCTTGCTGCAATTTTGTAAGAAGTGTTCAGGCAATGATAATAAAAGAATAAATGCTGAGGTGTGTTATAAATCCCTTAATTTATTTTATCTGAGACAATTTGCTAATACAAGTACCAAAACTATCACATTCAACACTAAGACATAGAAGTTTTGTAGCATCAGATTCAATTTTAAAAGTAGAGAATGACCTATGATTTTCTTTCTTTATATAAAATGGAGCTAGGAAAAAGGGAAGAAAAGACCTGAATTATAGATTGAAAATCACTTAATATTTGCATTGTCAGGTTTAGTTTAATATGACTCTTTGGGAGCCTGTGCAGATAAGGACAGCATCTCTGTTACTGTATTTTTATTACATAGTTGGCAAAGTTCATATGTCCAAAAATATTTTCTAGAAGGTAAATAAAAAATTTGGACTCAATCACTATTTACCTAGAGATAGAGGTGGGATGCAAATATATATTCACTTCTATTTTTAATCTTATTATAGCACAGCACAAATCTGATTAGGTTTTTTTTAAGTTGAAGTAGCCTTTTCTGAACAGGATTCGTTTTTATTTCCTGACAAAAATAATATGTATTTTAGGATAAATTATATACATAAGTATCTTTTTTATTACAGAATTCAAGTTTCTACGGACATTTTCTGCCAAGATAAAGAATAAATTCTCTATTGACGTTCTTTGCAAGTATTTAGTTTTCAGCTGTATTTACCATCTGGTTTTAACTTATAAAGAAGACAATACAAATCAAATAATGAGTACAGAATTTGCTTTTAAAATGGATTACTTTGGGGGGGGGCATGTTTCATGTAATTGTATCATTTTATTGTTATGATTTCAAAAAGTAAAGTAATAACTCTTAAAACCTTTTCTTCTTCAGAGATACATTTTAAGGATATATGCACACATGTATATTCACACATGTAAAAATATTAGTTGGGAGGGAAATACAATGATATGTTGGAGATGGTGTTTCTCTGATCAGAAGTTTCCTGGAAAACATTTATTTTCTTTTTTATTTATCTGTCATTTGTAAATTTAGAAAGTTATAAGCATTTTTGTAAGTAAAAAAGAATAGTTATAAGCATTTTGTAAGTTTAAAAAAAGCATTTTGTAAGTAAAAAAATATATTTTCAGGAAACTTTTTTTTTTTAATCTGAGAAAGAATTCTATGCTATGCCATTTCTTTTATTGGAATGTGTTTGCTAATTCAAAATCAATACTTTTGATAATCTTGTAATTTTACAAAACACTGACATTTTATGGAAAAAACATGATTTATCTTGATTTTTAGTGTACTCTTGAAAATTTTTATTTAAATCATTCAAAAGTAGTAAAATACATTATTCTAAAAACAGAATGTTTATCTAACCAACTATAAAGGAAAGTTCAGTGAAAAACCAATAATTTCCACCTCAGTTAATGGGAAACATGATTGTATATGTAAGTTTATGCATGTTTATATGGCTATATCTATCTATGTATGCATAGATGTGTGTATACATAGAAATATTTATTCTAGTTTCTCTATATGCTCTAGGTTTCTCCCTAGTTCATGCTGTTTGTTATTATACAAACTGTGCAATATTACAAATTTATCTCTTCTAACTTTGTTTTTAATTATGTTATGTTAAAATATTAATATGAAATTGTATTATAATTATTATTAGTAGTCCTTTCCATCCGTATACTAGCAATGCCAGAAATTCTTCTAAATGCATTGTGTACACATTATCATTGAATCCACATAGCAATTATATCAAGCAGTTACTAACATCACCACCACCACCA